>VDFB02000002.1:143115970-143181274 GCA_007258455.2 Sequoia sempervirens | reverse complement strand
ATATGGTAGGAAGGTCTTGTTGTTTCATGGATGGATAAAAGGATGCATTGGCTTCAAGGTTGTCAAGAAATTCATTTAGGAACTTATTCATGCTGTCATCATCTTCTCCAATGATGGCAACATCACAAGGAGGAAATTCATGAGGAGTTGAAGGAGCATTAGGAAGCTCAAGGTCATTAGGATTAGTTCTAAAGGCACAAATTGACATGTCAACTAAATATTTTAATGACATCCAAAACTTATTAAAACACATAGCCATGATGCAAAGAAATGAAAGGATCCTAAGTGCAAGAAAGAGAATAAGACAACAAATCTGGAAACAATAACAGAGATGCAATAACAAAAAACAAAAATGCAGAAAATGCTCTGAAAATGACAAAATTATAGTGTAGAATGTGTAAGAGGACTAAGTCTCCTAGTGTGGTGAATTAGTTCTAGTAGTGATTTTTTTTGAGATTTTTTAGAATTTTTAAATTGAATTTTATGTTGTGTAAGTTTTCAGATGCAGGTATAATATGAAAATGTATTTTTTTTGAATTTTTGATGAAATGCAATGCAAAAATGTAAGCTATATGAGCTCTTCACTAATGCAATTTTTAAAACCCTAAGATGCAAATTAAACAATGAAAAACCTAATGTAATGTTGATGCAAGTTATTCCTAGGATGTGAATACACTTAAAATCATAAGTAAAATGTTCAAATGTCAGGTTCACCAAAATGTGGATAAAGATTTTGGCATCCAAGGTTCTCTAGCACTTTTAGGGTTTTTCACCTAAAAGGAGAGAAATGGGCCAAAATGCGTAATGTCCCCACTCAAAATCAATGCAAGAATGGATGAAGTATTCCTAAATGCAAAACCTAAGAAATGCAAGTTGTTTGAAAACACAGTGATGTTTGCAAAAATGACCTAAGAATGCAAGAAAACAATAACATAAATGAACAAGATTGGAGAGGTGCACCTAGAAACTGGAATGTGATGTAGAGAGGCTCTAGAATCCTACAAATTTTTCTATTGAAGCCAACTGGGACACTTACACCAAGTTGGGCGACTTAGTCCTATTTCGGGAAGATTCTGTCGGAACACGTTTTTGCCAAATGGGTATCTAGAAATGTAGAAATCACTTTTCAGGTTTGGTAGTGGGACTAATTCACCATAGATGGAAACTTAATCCACCTAGGAATCTCGAGAAATTCGGGGTAGGAATCTGTAGCTCTCGGTCTGCACTTCTCTTCTTGATAGTTGTTCGTTTTAAATTCTGTAGAAAATTTGGGCTGAAAAGGGTCTCCAAGCTTCAATTAGGGCTTTGTTGACTTGAATGACTTTGATGGATTGTTGACCACTTTTTATCGCCTTTCTCTTTGACAAATCTACATACAAGACTTGCAAAACACACATCCACAGAGGGGAAAAAGGGTTAAGGGTTAGAGAATAGGGGTTTGCCTTGGTCAAACCCCAATTTGGTAATCAAACCCTTAAAAATGAAATGAAATAAAGAGAGAATGATGAATGAACAACATGCAATCTCACAAATCACCAAACCCTTGATGTCAAAATCTGAAGATATGCAAGAAGATGCTCCAATGAAGACTTGATAATGCTTAGAATGCTTGAGATTGATTAAGTAAATGCACTAGGAAATTAGGAAATTAAAAGATTGTAGGAGATGAAAAATGAGGGGAAAAACCTTCATTTATACTTGATTTTACAATATTTCCCAAAAATAACACATCATAGGCTGACCTCAAGGTTAAGAGAATAAAATCCTGCTAGAAAATTAAAATATTTTTGATTTTTGTGCCCAGTGGGACTAAGTCGCCCCAGGTGGTGACTTGGTCCCACAAGGGAAATTTTATTGGGTGTCAGGAATTAAAGTGCATTTAGTGATGTTTAACGAGATTATTCTCTAAAACACACTTAAGTAGGGCCAGAAAGTGCATTAAAGGGTCATTTAAACATAAGAAAGGGTTAAATTAGTGATGACAAGCCTAGAAAAGCATGAGAGTTTGTTGTACAACACTTTACAACACTTTTGAAATAAGGCTTGGTAAGGGGTAAAAAGAGGTTATTTAGGTGAATTATAATGAAAGGGTCCTAGAAAAGGGTGAAAGTGGGTTGCAACACTTCACAACACTTTTACAAGACATCCTAGAGTTCTTAATACTCACAAGGGTCCAAGATCTAATGTGAATGTGTTGGTCACATTACAACATTAAATCTAGGAAAAATCAAGCCAAAATCACTAGGAGGGCCTAAACATGAGAAAAAGTAGAAGGGTTACTTTTTCTGTGTCCACAATACTATGAAGCCTCTCTAGAAATCTCCCAAAGAGAAGCCAAATGGTCTCCCCTAAAAGACATAAGATAAAAGATTGAATTCCTGTGCCTCCTAGCCTTAAAAAAATTAAAGAAGAAAGTTGTTTTTATATTTCCTTCTTGAACCCACTCTATCCAAGCCTTTGATTTCTAGTAAGTCTCCTCCCACAATTTCCATTCCTCCAGAGCCTTCAAGGCCATTGATTACTCCTTAATGGTTTCTTTAGAAAGGCCATACTCTCTAATCCCACATGTAATAGCTTCCAAACTAGCCTGAGCTTCCGCCTTAGCATGAAACATATTGCCAAAACACTATCTATTCCACATCTTGAGTGGTTGCTTCACAAACTATAGTTTCTTGACAAAAGAGTAAATCACTGTGCTAAATGTTGGCCTACCCTAGTGTCACCAATCTACCATAAGATCCTGAAGAAGGGGCTCCCATAGCCACATAAGTTAAAACTTGAAAGAAGGATTTTTAGTAGTATGTGTCAATGACGCTAAGAGCTTAACTAGCCAATGATAAGATCCTCTCCAATCTAAAATCTTAGATTTGGTAGCCTGATTTGCACCAATCCAAAAGCAAGAGACTAATAACCTATTGAGCTTCTATGCAATTGAGTCCTTTCCACATCTATTGTTCTGGGTATATTGACCATTACTAGGCTTTATATCCACAAGATTTAAGACATATTCTCTTTGAGAAGAGTAGTTGATGACTCCAACCTTTGTAATCCTCCACACTTTTGCTACAAATAAATAATAGCATTAAAATCTCTAGCTACAATCCAAGGATATAAAGGAACTATAGTTCAAATATACCAAATGTGAGAACAAAGGTGAGACTTTCCAATAATATTAGTGAGGGCATAAACATTAGATAAAAGAAAAATCTCTATAGACTCTAGACTTGAAGCAATCATAAAAATAGAATACTTACTTGTAATCCACCAAAGGGGGCTAATATTTAATGGGTCCCATAGGAAAGCCACACCCCCCACATTACCTTGAGCAACAATACACTAGCATTGACTTCACCAAATCTTGGAAGCCAAGTTACACATGCTCTCCACAAAAATCTTAGTCTCTTGAATGAATATCATATTTTGTGAATGAACTCTCACTAGCCCTTGAAAAACTTTTTGTCTAGGGCCACTATTCAAGCCCCTCACATTCCATGAATGAATAATCATCTTTGAGAGTTGGAAAAGTGGGAGTTAATGGTTCTGACAGATCCTAACTCCATCAACATATCTCCCATTATCTTAATTTTTTCTAGGTCCTTCTTTCTCCCCTCTTTAAGAGGTTTCTCTAGAACCCCTTTTTTAGATTCTTTTGATGAAGCCCTAATATGGGTGAGGCTTTATTTCCTTTCCTTGAATCCAAATCTACCTTCCCCAAAGGGGGTGTATTCTCAACCAAGACCGAATCTTCAATCCTTCCCATAGATTCATTTGCCACTAGAGCTGCTAAAGTATCAGGGTTCAAATATGTGTCCGTTTATGCTAATAACAAGCCACCATCTTGAACATCTCGACACTCAACAATTCTGGTTACCACTTGATCCATCTCTAGAACACCCAATTCAAGATTCATCATACTAGGATTCACCTCCTATTAGCTAAGATCATCTAATACATAAAAGTGATTGAACACATCCTCCCATGTTGCTCTTTGAAGGTTATTTTCTATCCTCTATTCTTGTTGTGAGGCTTAATAGGAACAAAACCTTCCTTATTTGTCACTTTTCCCAAAATAGGAGCCTTTCCTTTATCCTCCTTAGAGGGTTGTCATGAAGGCTTGTTAAGAGGACGCTTTGAAGAGAAAATCCTAGGACATCTTTTCTAGGGGTGTTCATACTCATGATATAACTGACATCAAAAGGGTAATGCTTTGTAATTCCAACTGTTGGACCCATGAGGAAGAATCCACATGAATTTCTAAATAATCTAGAAGAGGGTTAGTCAAATCAATTTCAATACAAATGTGGGCAAAAGAGATTACCTTTTCATCCAACATCTATTCAGAGGGACCCACTGGCTTCCCAATAATAGGGCAATCATATACAAAATATCATTCCTCCAAAATTATAGAGGAAACCTAGGGAGTCACACCCAAATAAGAAATTGATTCAAGAACTCGTCTAAATGGTTAAATCCAACATGCCATAGCTTAATGAACAATCCGACTTAGTTGTAAAAGTATGCCCCCCTCAAATAGTTGTAAAAGTACAGCCTGAGTTGGCTTAATGGTGGAGAACTTGTACTCTTGAAAGAGAGGTCACAAGTTCAAATCCTGCAGGGGGTAAGGTATGTACACCTCGTATTGTGGAGCACGAGTTAGATGCCTCCCTCAATATTGGGAGTACGAGGAGTCCCATATTGCTGTAGGCCGTCTGTAGACCCAAAAATAGATTGCCGGGTATCGTGGACTATAAAATATTATTATTATTATTATTATTAATACTCTATTACAATTAGACAAGAAATTAAATACCACCATTAAATAATTATTAATTGTCAAAATCACCTCCATTTCACCCTCGAGATTCCACGTCCAGAAAGCCTAGGATTCCAAGAATGGAAGAGAGACTTGAATCCCCATGAATTTATAGATTAATGCATGATTCATCAAGTATTCAATTTATTCCACAATTGAATCAGGTTAAATCACTAGGACCAGTCTATCCTGGCTCCTCTCCAAGCATCCATTTATTTTTCAGAATATGAGGTCCCCTAATCGAGGGAATCCCCTCCACACTCGAAGCCTTATTCATTAGATTTATAGCCTCTGTATGCCTTGAAAAAGATGGGCCATTCACATGCAAGGACACCCTAAAGTCCATTTATTGTTTTAATCCAATGGCTTCACTCGAAGCCATACCCAATAATAACTTAAATAGTGGATCTCTGCCTTAAACCACTCCAAATACCAAACTCCACATGTTGCCTCCAACCTACAAAACACACTGAAAAAAGAAAAACAACACCCAATCCGACATCCTTTTATTGCCCAACACATAATTGAAACCCCGTCCCTACCACCAACAACGCACACCAACCATAAACTACATATAAAGGAAATAAAAGTGTGGCTAGGGACTAGGCCCTAACCCACACAACAAATAGTCGTGGCACTCTCTCCATCATGCAACCTCATACATCAACAAGATATTATCTCTAATGTTAGGCTGTAAATTTATAATGAAAACTCTTTGAAGGCCATGTCCTAGTTGATTAATAGAATCCTCTTAAAATTATTTGTGATGGAGTAGCCAAGATCACTTGCAAGATTAAAAATACTTCCAAAAGTGAGAATATACAAGATGAAAATATTATCATATGCAACAACTTGTAAAATGTACAAAAGAGCCTTATATATAAAGGTAAGGATGAGGAGGTGAGAAGGTAGGAGTGAAGCTCTAACTACCCCTCCAAGAGTGAAACACATGTAGGACTCCATAAATAAGTGTTGGGACACTTGGTGAGTCCATATGAGGTGAAAAAAAAAGTGATATGTCTCCCAAGTCATCTTGAGAGTAGTGTGAATATGACCTTCCTAGATAGGCTACACTCTAAGTAGATTTGTATAACTCTTTTCACATTGGCAAATCCTTAAGTGATACTTAGGGAGAAAGATAAAAATTGAAAAGATGATTTTTGACAAGACTTGATAAGGTACTCATGTACACTAAAGATCTATCAAAATGGAGAAAACCTAGTGGGAACAAACCTCCTCTTCAAAATAGAGAAATGGAAAGGATAAAGAAACCTCCTCAAAAGATATCACATAAAGATAAGAACATGAAAATTAAGAACTCTTGAAGCGTGTAAAAGTTGTTAACACTATTGAAGAATGAAGTGATGGTGTTTTCTAAAATCAATGAACTTCCAATTACCATAGATCAATGAAGTGAGCATTACATGAGTGACATCAAGTATACAAGTCAACCATGAATACACATATGACATGGAGGAAAAAATGTTGTGAAGATGAAGATGTAGATAGTAATATGATCAATGAGCATACAAACACTACATAAGTGACTTATAGTATACTACTAAAATGTGCACAGTGCTCTACATCAACATTAAAATCTCAAAAATGATGAACTAAAAATGTAGAAGGTTTCTCTACTACTCCATTTAAACAAAGGAACCATTAATATAACCATGTGATGATACCCATCTTAATGCCAACAAGGGAGAGGTATGATCAAATCAATTGAAATATGGCACATATGTGTACAAGAGAATGTTGAAAGTAGCATCAAGTCCAATATTCTATTCACTTGAGACAAAACCAAGGAACACACACTTGAGACAAGAATCATTAGTATTTTGTTAGAAATCTAAAATAGATTGAATAACCAAGATCTTCTATGAGAGAGATCCTTCTATAAGCTATAAAACTATAAATGAAATAACAAAATTAAAGACCCGAGATTCCAAGAGATGTGAAAATGTAAAGCTGACAATATTGCATTAGGATCTCAAAGAAAATCTATAGAATAATGATTGCATGCATCAAGGTGCATGTATACCAAAGTATGCAAGAGAATGCTAGAATATGCAAAAGTATGCATGAGTATACAAGCTAGGTAATGAGTTTATATATAATAGGAGATGATGGAGGTGGAAAATACAACCAATAGGAATTAACCACCAAAAGTGGAGATGACCACCAAAAATGGAAAGTGTTCCACCCTTTAAGGAAAGGGACACCACATCACTCATCTCCTAGTTATTAAATGATAAACTCACTTTATTATCCTAAGAAATCTTAATAATTTAGTGTAGGAAAAACCTAGGACTAAGGGGAAATAAATTAACCCACTAGGAAAATGAAAGCCTACACCAATTCCCCCCTTAAGCGTAGCTTAGGTGGATGCAAAAGATGATGGGTCCTGACAAATGAAGCCATGTTAGGTACCCATATACATAAAAAATTCCCACCCAAAGAAAAATAAGTCCCATCCCATAAAAAGGAAGTATGCCCCACATAATAGAGAGAGAAATGAAGTGGAAGGATAAAGAATAACCCCAAAGAGATCCAATGGTAGATGCTTGCAACTAGATGCAAAAGATGGTCCATGATCATCAAACAACGTTCCTCCCTTTAGAAAGAAAAAAACCAAAGGTTTATACAAGCTATCTCCCAAGTCTTGAGAGGAATATGTAGGAAAAAATTGCAATATGTATGAAGTCTCTAAACTTGGCTCAAGTGTCCCCATGTTAATGCTAAAAGCTGTCACAATCAAATCAGGCATTCTAGGCCACACTTCTGAAAATGAAAACTCAAAATCTCCTAGAGATTGATGTAGAACACCATCCAAAGACTCAAGTATCTCATTTGAAGATGTATCCTCCAAATGATGATCTAAATTATCCACACTCATGTCAAACTATAATAAATGATCATGTAAAGAATGAACAAGAGAGTCAAAGTGTTCCCTCACAACAACTGAAGAAGAATCAACTTTTTCAAAGAGAAGATGAATACAATCAATAATGTCTTCCAAATCTACAATATGCATCTCCATAAATAAGTATGAAATATTTGTCAAGAGATCATCCCACAAAGTTGAATCTAAAAGACTATGTATGTCCTGCTACAAGAAGTCATTGGAAGCCTTCGAAGAAGCAACACTGGACTTTGAAGTAGAAAAATTAGATGCAAGGACCAAAGAGTTATCCTCAAGGAGAAGACATATGCCCTCAATAGTGTCATCTAGATAAGAAATGAGGGACTCTATGAACGAACAAGAAATGTTTGGAAGAAATTGGTCCTAATGAATTGATTCTAGAAGACATAAATGATCCTACTACAATGAATCATTGGAGGCTCTTGAAGAATCATATTTGGAATCTAAAGTTACAATAGATGATTGAGATGTTTTATCAATGAATTTTTTATCCAAACAAGATGGGTCAAAAAAAGTCTTAATATCATCCACAATAGCTTGGTTCTTCAAGGAAATATCACTTTTAGATGAAGATCCAATGTCTCCATACAACTGCTAAATGATGGTCCAAGCAATGAAATGGAACTCAATGTGCTCTACATGATGTAGAATATCCTCAAAAATAGTAAGACATATTAGTCCATAGACCATGCCATTATTGTTAAACCATGCATTCTTCTGATTATAGTCACTTGGCTTAGGAACGAGTCCAAAGAGATAGGGTAGTGGATCTTGCTTAAGGAAATGATTCTTTATCCCTTGTTTTTAGGAAAAATAGTTCTCTAAAGTTAGCTTGATGACAAAAGGATGGAAATAATGTTTAAGAGACATGCTTAACCCCCCCCATGAAAGGAACTTTATCTTAGTTTGTGATTACAAATTGTTTGTATAATCCCCCTAAGATTGATACAAAAAAACTACTTTAAGTGAATGCAAAAAGAGGCATCAAGAGACACTCCCCTTTCCACTAGTCTCAAAAATCACCCCCCAATATATTGCAATGTTAGTACTTTATGATTAGTGCATTTACAAAACCTTTTCCAAGATACAATGATCAATAGGCTCAGAATGGCCAAAAATATAATTTTTGATACAAAATGAACTAGAGACAAAATATGAAAAAATTAGCCTTGTATTTGTGTAGCTCTCTTCAATACATTTCCAATGCCTATTCATTTATGAATAATGGAGCATCGAGGTGAAAGTTATGAATTTTTGAAGAAATGGTTGAATTTAGCCTATAGTGATGACCCCCCTAACAAAATAAAAAATTTCCAAAAATAAAATTGTCTAAAATGGAAAAATTCTATATGAAAATAGGGTTTTTTGGACCATCTGAGCATAATGGCAAGGTCCGTTTGGGCCGAAAAATGCTCCTGAAAAAATCTATTCACCAGATCTAATCTTCAAACCCTTGTTTGCTACTATGCCATATGGTGGCCAAATTGAGTGAAAAAAAAGCCAAATTTGACTTTCTTGAGCCTCTCAGATGCAATGAGATGGTAAAAAAATATTGCCACTATAGCCAAAATAGCTACAATAACCAGATCTTGCCAAAAACACACATACTTGAATATAAGATTAATAAATGTTTATAATTCCTGCCTAATTCTCCAAATTGTATTGAAATGCAAGAGAAGAGCATACATGAATTTACAAGATCATAAAAAAAACTGCAATCACTTAATTAGGAATCCAAGTACTCAAAACTCTCAAAATCTAAGCTCTGATACCATGTTATTTGAATAACCAAGATCTTCTATGAGAGGGATACACTATAAAATTATAAATGAAATAACACAATTACAAACCTGAGATTCCAAGAGATGTGTAAATGTCAAGATGACAATATTGCATTAGGAGCTCAAAGCAAATCTGTAGAATAATGACTGCATGCATCAAGGTGCATGTATGCCAAAGTATGCAAGAGAATAATAGAATATGCAAGAGTATGCAAGAGTGTACAAGATAGGAGTGAGTTTATATACAACTAAAGAGATGGAGGTGGAAAATACAACCAATAGGAATTAACTACTAAAAATGGAGATGGCCACCAAAACTGGAAAGTGTTCCACCCTTTAAGGAAGGGGACACCACATCACTTATCTCCTCGTTATTAAATAATAAACTCACTTTATTATCCTAAGAAAGCATAATAAAAGTGTAGAAAAAACTCAGGACTAAGGGGAAATAAATTAACCCACTGGGAAAATAAAAGCCTACACCAACAAATTTATTGTTGTCATGGAGGGATATTCACTTGACAAAGATGTGATATAAAAATAAGGCACTACACAACCCCCATGGAATTTTGTAACTTAGTGCAAGTGCAAAAGAGACATAATAGATGTGCAAAATTCCCCAAGAAACACAAATAAGGTTTGAAACTTTACATAAGTAAATTTTACAAACATATTTATTTATATTTCTCACAAGTGTCCTCAAAAGGATAATTGTATTTTATGTCATGAGGTAAAAAAAGAACCTTGAAAAATGATGGAATATAAAGATTAAACCCCCAATTATTCAATACATGATCCCCCAACAAATTTATAGCGATGTGGTACTTTATATGTAGTGTATTTATAGTTTCCACAAGGTGGATTTGATGTACAAATACTCAAAAGAGACATATTCTAAAATTAAATTTCTGAAATATAGTTAAGAAAAACTAATTGTACCATTGCATAGTGCTAAAATAAATAGGTAGGTTAAAAATAAGACCCAAAAAGGAGTCTGTACATGCCCAAATAGTCCCTCTAAAGTTGCCTATGAGAAGATTTGATTTTGAAAAAATCTATACATAAATTTGAAAAATAGACCACATCATGAGATCGAACATGAAAAAATACTTTGAATAAAATAATTACATAGAAAAAATGTCCATATGGTTGAGAATGAGGCTTCTAAAGTTGTGCCAAAAAAATACACTAGCCAATGGTGAGGGGTGTTGAGTTGTGATAAGAATAGAATGATGTCATACTAATATTACTACATATTAGTCACTAGAATATACTTTAGATTGATGGAATATTTTGTTAATTGTTGGGAAACCTCTAGTATCACCTAAAACCATTGCAAAGCACCAAAAAGTGGTTTTGTTTGCTACAAAACTACTAAACATGATGGGAAACCACCAAATGAGGAAAAAATAGCTTTATAATGCTAAAATTAGCTAAAAGAGTATAGTAAATCATTGATATCAAAATCATCGATGAACGTTAGAAAACAATGTAAGGTCAATAGGAAATTTCCTAGGTTATAAAAAAATGGAAACTACCAAAAACCATGGAAAAATTGGTGCTAGTTTTAAGAATTGGTTTTTCAGCGATGACAAATACTTGGTGGGTAGTAAATACACCTACAAAAGCTATAAAACTATGAGAAAAGCTAAAAAACCATGAACAAAGGTTTAAAAACTATGCATCTAGTTGCATAGGTCATAAACTTGTTGTTGACGACTCTATTGGGGCACCATGGGAGGTTTGGTGTCAGTGGTGGTTAGGAATCCCATAAATTAGGGAAGTGGTTGTATGGTACAACCATAATACTCTCCACTAGCAAGGGTTGTGTGTTGGGGAAAATTCATCATCACAAGGTGGACAATACCATTGGGAGTGAAAACTATAGTGATGGTGGGTTTAAAAACAAACCCTTGCCAAGGAAATTAAAGTTGGCAAGATTCTAGCAAGGGGTGGGCTTCTCCATATCGCCAAAAAAAACATAGTCCATTGGTAAAAAATGATGACCCCAATTAAAATGAACTACCACCAAGTGATTAAAAGAGCTACCTATCAATAGTTAAAACACTTTGGTAGTAAAAAAAATGTCATTGAAATGCAAAAACTTATTGCAAAACAAAAAATGATGACCAAAAATAAACATTGCAACTGTAAAATAATAAATTTATTAGAATTGCAATAAATATCATTAAAAAATGTAGAAGACATGTTGCTGCTATTTATTTCTATATTTTATAAATGTGGATGTCATGTAAGGCCATATAGTGTATAAAGTCATACCAAAATTTATACAAGTACTGTGCAAGCCTCCTAAAAAATAAAAATAAAATCCTTGTGCCCAAAATGGATTTTTGGATAGTCAATATTTATAGATTTGGGCCTTCTAAACTTAATACAGATGCATGCTTAACTCCATGACACTTTGTTGGTAAGTCTTAATGTGAAATTCAAGAAAAAAGGGAAGGGAGTCACAAGATCACTTTGATAACATGATGGAGTAGCTAAGATCACTTGTAAGATAAAAACTTCCATAAACAAGAATATGCAAGATGAAAATATCTATCATATGCAACAAAAATTTGTAAAATGTACAAAAGATCCTTGCATATAAAGACAAGGATGATGAGGTGAGAAGGTAGGAATGAAAGTCTAACTACTCCAAGAGTGGAACACATGTAAGACTCTATGGAAAAGTATCAGGATACTTGGTGAGTCCACATGAGGTGAGACAAAAAGTGACATGTCTCCTAAGTTATCTTAAGAGTAGTGTGAATATGACCCTCTTAGATAGGCTATGCAATCTAACTAGATTAGTGATAACTCTTTTGACACTAATAATTTGAACCTTCTCAAATAAATTTTTTCATTATCCCATTGATTCTTTCTATGGCCATCTTGGTAAGATAAATGCATGAGATCATGTATATCAATATGGTAGAGATAAACTTTTTTTATCATCATCATCTTCCAAGAAAAAAAGTGTCATTTTCCTTTCCATTCAATTCAAACTTTTCTTTACAATCCCCTATGGTGTCTTTTAATCCATTTTTTCTAATATCCCCCTTGATTAGACGTACCCAAAATCATTTTTTGGGAATAAAAAAAAAATTAAAATTAAGAAGAGCCAAAGTCTACCTTTGCATGACCTTATAGTGTTGAAGATGAAGATGTTGGATTTGTTGTGTTTGATGATTTACCTAGAGGAAATAACATATCAATCCAAAGTATCCTTATTACTCTAGATTCCTTAATGCATTAATCCATATATATTATATTATCATTTACAATTTTTTGATGAGTTAGGGGTTATACATCACACAATCTAAACTCCACACCACACACTTTTGTTCATCATCACTTTGATGGAGTGACCTATTGCCTCTACAATAAGCACAAAAAGGAATGGGATGAAGTGTGCCTTCTATTAATCCCCTCAAGTCATCAAATAATTTGGACAAAGAATCCATTAATTATAAAAGAGAAGTGCGGGGTGGATGTACAATTGAATGTCTAGTACAAAAATCCCCCTGAAAGCTATTTTTTTTGGGTACCCTAATCAAGGATAACCAACAAACTCTATCATATGCTTTAATCAATCAAATTTGATAACCATGATTTTTTGATTAGTATAAATTCATGTACAATAATGATGATATGAGTAATTGGCCTTCCTCAAAGTGAAATAACTTTGCTCAACAAATATTAAACTCAAGAGAACAAATTTAAGCCTATTAGAAATCACCTTGGAAATGACCCTATAAAAGTATTGCAAAGATTGATAAGTAGGAGGTATTTTCCACAACGTGTCAAAATACCTCCTACTTATCAATTGTGGAAAATACCTCCTACTTATCAATTGATGAGCTAAAGGGGCTCTATAATGAATGGTTCATAAGGCACAACACTTGCTGAAGGTTTTGCAAATGGGGTTGCAAGCTAAGTGGGATTAACCTTGGGGAAAACTCCGTGGTTAAGTGTGCTTGAGCTGGAGCAATACTGGGATGGGTGACCTCTCGGGATGACCCAATGCTTCACCTCTATGAGCATCACCTAGATGCAATGAGTGCTAAGTGGACCATTCATTATCACGAGAGATGGGTTCTTGTGAACCACTACTCATGAAACATGGGTCAATGAGTTTGAATTGAAAACTACACAGTTGAATCCTGATAGTAATATCATATATTGCAAAGATATTAAAAAAATTAGAGAGAGATCCAATAAAGGATTTCTTATGAATGAGAGAAATGTTACTAGTGGCGATTTCTATGAGGATCTCCCTTGACTTCCTAGAGTATTTAACCACATTCAAAAAATCAAGATTCACAATGTCCAAACACTTTTGATAAAAGCACATGGGAAAGCCATCTAGTCATAGAGCCTTACAAGGTGAAGTTGTAAGGCTATTAATTTTACTTCTTTTGGGAGCCATGTTATCTAAATTGTTAGCATAAAAAACCAAGCATATGATATTATATAATATACTTAATTTCATATGTTGGATGCCTCATGACTAATCAAAAAATATTTAAGGAAGATATGGCTTCAACTTGAATGTATTCCATATTGGTGAAGAGAGTTTCATTAGAAAATATAATTTAGTCAATTCTATTTTAAAATATTATTACTTTGGTGAAATTATGGAAAAATTTAGTATTCAAATTTCTTGGCTCCAACTAGGTCTCTTAATTTTGATTTTCAAAAGAATTCATTTGTTGCAATTTTTTTTGCATGCTATCCCATAAGAATATTTTGCATCGTAAATTATTCCCAATACATGCCATGGGATATAAAATTTTGATTAAGATCCTTGAGATCTATTGAAAACAAGGTGAAGGGAAGCTACAATATGAACTTATGCAAGTGAATTCAGATCTAAATATCAAATTACCAAATCAGATTTAAACATGTGATTGTGACATACATTCCAATATAAAAATCAACAAACAAAATTTGACACTAGATTTATGTGGAGAAATTCTTTTGGGAAAAACTCCACACGAGAAAAAGGGCAAGTATATTATTAATCTTTGAATGAGAATACACAATAATACACTCCACTACTAATCTCTAATCAACTTGACAACACCTTGTTACCCACACGAACTCAACATAAAACTACCATCTCGTGGTTCTAATTTATAGAACTTGTGGGAGGTAAAACCACAAATAGAAAACCAAAATAAGAGATACAAAACCACCCAAAAAACCCATGTCCCCTTCTTGGACAACCGAAAGATACAATAAAATATTAAATAGAAATTACAAGGCTCCAACAAGGGTGCCTAACCCATAGCCTATCCAACTCCTAAATTTATAGATGCTTCAATGACCTTTTCACTCTCTAATGGAACACCAACAAACACCTTTTCTTATCCAATATTGGGTGCCCCATACCAAGACCTTCCAACTCCCAATATGGATGCCTAAGAAATATGACTTATCCATTTTTGATGTGTAACCTCTACCAAAATTAAATCCTCCCTTTAAAATATAATTACAACAATACCAAAATTTAGTGATTTTCTCTCCTATAGAATACATTCTAAGGAAAATGGAGAAATATGAATGACATAGGATTACAAGGTTAATTTCACCTTATCCTAACATTATACCACTTGACATTATACATTGTAATTACATCCAATAGATATAAATAATAAAATCAAGTACAGGATCAAGGCCCATGGCCTTCCTAGACCAAGAGAACTTATTCATGGTTATTTGCTTCATAAGAGAATCTACAACATTATCCAAAGCATCAATTTTTTTTTATCAATACCTTACCATTCTCAACCATTTCTCACACAAAGTGATACTAAACATCGACTTGCTTAGTATGAGCACAATACAAAATATTTTTGGTCAAACAAATAACACTTTTATTGTCACATCAAATCCTCACTATCTTGCAATCAAAACCAATCCTTAGAGTCATTTTACCAAGCCTTTGTAACCATACCACCTCCTTAGAGTCATTGTACCAGCCATATACTCTACTTCAATGGTGGAAAATGCAATTGTAGGCCGCCCCTTACTCATCCAACTCACTGCACCTCCAAAAAAAGTAAATACATAGCCACTAGTGGACCTTTGACTATCCAAGTAACTTGTCTAATATGCATCAACAAATCCCTATATGTCCAATTAATTGATCACATCATCAGTACCATGATAAAACAAATAGTAATATGAAGTACTGTGCAAATATCTAAACACCCTCTTAACAAAATTTCAATGCTCTTTACTAGGGTTAGACATAAACTTGCTTCGAACTCTCATTGCTTGGGTCATATTTGGTCTAGTGCAAACTATTGCATACCTCAAACTACCAATGGTACTAGTATAAGGAACCTTAGAAATATCCTCAAAATCATCATCATAATTAGGACACATATCTAGGCTCAACTTAGTACCAACTGGAAATTGAATACTAACTGGCTTGCACAGTCATGTATATTAAACCTCTGCAAAATGGTAACAACATACTTATTTTGACTTAGCCAAAGATTTTTATGACCCCAATCTTTGATGATTTCCATCCTAAGAATATATTTTGTAGCCCCCAAGTCCTTCATATCAAATGTGTTAGAAATATGTGTCTTGAGCTCACTAATCGTCACCTAGTTACCAATAAACAATAAATCATCAACTTACAAGACAATAATTAGAATTTGATCATCAATAACCTTAATATAAACACAATGATCCTCCTTGCTCCTAAGAAAACCCAAATTCAATGGAAAATCATCAAACATCTGGTAGCACATCCTGGGTGACTATTTCAAACCATATAAATATCTCTTCAACTTGCAAACCAATTGTTCCTTTTCTTTCACAATAAAACCATCAAGTTGTCGCATATAAATTTACTTCTTAGGATCATCATGCAAGAAAGAAGCTTTAACATCCATTTTCTCTATCTCAAAATCATAAGCAATATCAATATATAATACTAATCTAATAGAAGTCAATTTAGCATCATAAGAGAAAATTTCACCAAAATCAACTCCCTCTCTTTGGGATTAAACCTTAGCCACCAATCTGGCCTTATACCACTCTAACAAACCATCTACTCTAAATTTATTTTTAAGTAACCACTTGCAACCAATGGGATTATTTCCTTTAGGAAAACTAACAAGATCCCAGGTGTCACAACTATGTAAAGCCATCATCTCCTTTCCACATGGCCTACAACCAAGACTCACTTTCCTTCAAAGAGAGAGCCTCCTTGATAAATCAATGTTCATTATTAGTACTCAACAAAGTAAATATACAACAATAATATGATGGGCTATACCTACCAATTGGATTTTGTTGTCTTGTGAACCTCACCAAGGTAGGAGTAATGGGCTCTACTTCTTTTGTGTGCTCATCCTACACATCCTTTGAACTCTCTTCTTCCTCTCCATCCTCAGATCCATCTGATTGTTCTTCCACATGTGCATCTTCCTACTGCTCAATATTTATCTTAAAGTGTGCTACCTTTTGTATTATCTTTCTCCTTTGGTAGTTCTTCTCTTGAGTAAGCTCTAAACTCCCTAAAAATTACATCTCTAAAAAAGATTATTTTATGGGTTAGAGGATTATAAAGCTTACAACCTTTTGAATTCTCATTATAAACAACAAAGATGCATTTATGAGGTTTTGGATCCAATTTAGATCACTTATCTTGATGCACATGAAAAAAATGCTCACAACCAAAGAACCTTAAGTGTGAAATAAAAGGATTTCCACTTACCCATACTTCATAAGGAGTTTTATCAACAATAATTGAATAAGGAGATCTATTAATCAATAACAAGTAGTACCAACTAATTTTTCCCAAAACCATCTATCAAGCTTAACACCACTCAACATGCTCCTAGATCTTTCCATCAAGGTTCAATTCATTCTTTTTGCTACCCCATTTTGTTGGGGATTATAAGGAGTAGTATTCTGCGAAACAATACTTGCATGCTTATTGAACTCATCAAATTCGCTAGAAAAATATTCACCTGCATTGTTAGATCTCAACACTTTTATCTTATAATCTATTTTCTTCTCAACTAAGGCCTTAAATTCCTTAAACTTAGTGAAAAATTTAGAATTAGAACACATAAAATAAATCCAAGTGTATCTTAAGATTTAATATCAAGATTTACCCAAAGAGTCAACATCCACTGGTCCACATGCATTTGAATGAATGATCTCTAATAATCTCTTTTTCTAATTAGTTCCATTAGGAAATGAATATTTATTCTATTTACCAGACACACAATGTTAACGTAAATCATTTTTTCCAATAGAATAATAAAAAATACTATCAACCAAATTTTTATTAAGAATGTTTTTAAGACCTTTTTCACCAATGTGACCCAATCTATGGTGTCACATGAATTTTCAGTGCTAGTTACATTGGAAGAATTACATAATGTAGAGGCATTTAGCCTAAACAAAGCCCTTATCCAAGATCCTTTAGCTATCACCAAACTCCCTCTTACCAACCTGCAACTAGACTTGTCAAATGTCGCAAGCATTC
Source organism: Sequoia sempervirens (assembly GCA_007258455.2). Lineage (NCBI taxonomy): Eukaryota > Viridiplantae > Streptophyta > Pinopsida > Cupressales > Cupressaceae > Sequoia > Sequoia sempervirens. The sequence continues at coordinate 143,163,233 of VDFB02000002.1, read as the reverse complement.
TAGAATCATTCTGTAGTACCCCTCCATTCTCACCTGGGATGTGCAGGTAGTCTGGCTAAGGAATCAGAAGAGGAAGATGGGACAAGAGCTTCTAATGGTATTTTGTGAGTATAATATTACATTATGATTGCATTTATTTGGTGATGTTTTTATATAGATGCAGTATTAGGTGGTGATGCAGTGAATTAGTAATTGTTCATGATGATATGATGTGATTTGTTAGTTTAGAAATGATTAATTTATCAGTTACATTATATTGTTTGGATAGATGTGATGAAGGACAGTGTAGCACCACTCGTTCGCGGGTGCCCTGCTACGCTACAATTCCTTCTCACGAGGTGCTTGTATTTAAATAGATATATTGTGCACAACATTGTTTGTATGCAGGGATTGCAGGTACATAGTCTCGATTCCATCTACTTCGGTAGGACAGGGCGAGCACCAATAACCCAACGGTATAATGTTGAAACAGAGGTGGTAATGAAGTCATCCCGTCCCATGATGTCAGATCGTCTTGTTTGAATGGGTTTGTGCGTTCTTGTAGTTGTCATTCTTTGTGGTCATCGTTTGTGTTTTGTCATACTTTATTTATGTTGGTATTTTATAAGTTGTGATTGAATTAATTAAATAAGGGTAATATTGTTTATTAAAATGTTAGATTAAATTGTATTTAAATATTTAAATGTTTTATTTATTTTTAAAAAAGTCATGTATTTTATTAAATGATAATTAAAATATTAAAGTGTGTTTTATTATTTTAATCATTATCTTGTTGAGGATAATTGTTAGAATAAATTATTTAAATTAATTAGATAATGTGCTTTGCAAGTAAAGTTGTAAAAAAATGGAAATTAAAAAACAAAAAAATATTGAAAAGAGAAAAATAAAGAAATAAAAGAATGATAAAGTAGTGTGAACGAATGAGAATTGAGATTTGACTGAAAAGCTTGCTTTAATAGATATAATTTCTTTTATTCAGGATTTTTGTGAGCTTTTGAAGGAAATGGGTAATATATTTTATTTAATTGAAATTTTTGGAAGTTTTTCAGACACAGAGGTTTTATGGAGAGAGAGTTGCACAAGTTATTGTTATGTTATTTTTGAATCTTTTGATATATTTTGGAGGAGAGTTCTAGAAAGGGACTGGGGAATCTGTTACTGGTTATTCTAGAGAGTCTTTTGAACAAAGGATCGGATTCGAGTTCGAGCACAGTTACTCAGAGGAGATTCGAAGCAGGAAGGAGGAGCTCTTCGCAGAGGCCATCAAAAACCAGCTTCATCGGATCCCCGAGAGCGCAGGACTCCAGGTTCCACTCTTTTCTCGTAATGGTTTTAAATCTGTAAAAGAAATAAAAGGGTGTTTTAGATTCAATCTCTGTTTAAAAAAAAAAGAATCGTTCTGTGATTTAGATTTAAATGATTTCTTTGAGATTAGAAAATGAGTAAACAAATACGTCTTCTTTGAAAAGAAAATTCTTGACGAATTTAGAAGTCAGGTTTTGCAAACACATTGAAAAGAAACTCTTTGAATTTCGTTTAGATATGCCCTATTTCTTTCTTTTATTTTTCTGTGGAAAAAGAAATTAATCTTCGTATTTTGGATGGTTTTGAAATAATATTTTAATAGTCATATATATATATATATTTTACTGTAAAAGTATACTGTTATGTATTTATACAGAAAACTGTTCTCTATAATAGTTTATAATTATATATATTTAAATAAATAAATATATATATATTTAGATTTATATATATCCATGTTTTTATAAATTTATAATAGGTATTTAAAAATAAAATATATTGATTTTCGTGCAAAGCTGAAAAGGCTGAATAGGGCCGTACCAGAACGGATGGCATTTTTTATTATAATGATTTCCGTATTTAAAAAAAAAATATAATATATAAAAAAAAAATTTATAAAGAAATTTTATAAAAAAAATTAAGGAATGAAATTTTATTGGGGTTTGGGGAGGGGACGGCAGGCCGTGCCCACCCCGCCCCCCTGTGGCAAGGACTACCACGACAGTCCATACAGACTGTTGTACACAGCAGTCCGTACAGCAGCCCGTGGGGACTGCGCGCGACAGTCCCCACTTGCCTCAGTGCATTTGTATTATAAGTTTCTTTTTTTTTTATTTTAATTTTTATTTATAAGAAAAAAATATAATATATAAATATAAATATGTATATATATATATTTATTTATATTTATATTTATATTTATGTTTAAATATTCCTTTTTAGTTTATTTTTATAATTTATATTTATATTTATATTTATATTTATGTTTAAATATTCCTTTTTAGTTTATTTTTATAATTATAATTATTATTTTGTTATTAATATATATATATATATATATATTAATAAGTGTTGAGTGATGGTTTAATTTAAGTAAAATTTATCATAATGATTATTATAAATGTAGGGATTTTATTGTTTGAAAATTTATTATAAATACGCACGTCTGAATGTTAATATAGTCAATTGGGGAAATTGTTTTATCGGTTAGATGGGAATGGTTTAACGTTTTAGGATGCAATTTTATAATATTGATTTTGAAATGATCTGTAATTTGGAGAAAGTAACTTAATTGACTTTTTGAGAATTAATTAGATTTAATGTTGTAATATTGTAAAGCTAATTTTGAGCTTTCTCTTCCTTTATGGTTTGTGTTTTGACTTTTATATCGATGTGGGAATCCCGTGGTAGTTTGAGAAACGTTGTTCCAGAGGCTTGTTTAATTTTGAATGTTATCCTCGTCTTGATTACACTTTTGGAGTTATTGGTTTTATGTTGGAAGGGTAGAACGATTTTGTAAGACTTTTAGTTATGGGTAATTGCGAGAGGGTTAATGCATCATGTGTCTAGTTTTGGTTTTATGCTTTATATGCGTTAGTTCAACCCCTGCCTGCTTTGATTTATGTTAGGGGTCATAGGGAGAGTGACTCTTCGTGGGCGCCGGCACCTCAGTTGGAGGAAGGGCCAGGAGATCCCATGAGAGCTATGCGATGACACTCTCCACTAGACACCCTTGTGCTTTGTTGTAGTTGCCTTTGGATATTGTAATCTTTATGTTTTTTTTTATTCTTGTGAATTTGGTTTATGATTGTTATTTAGTTCTTGTTTAATTATTAATGCTTGGTTTATTTGTGATGGGTTTCATAGTTTTATCTCGTCATGTTGGGTTCATGAACGCTGTAGGTTATATCAGTGTATGCCTTGAGTTGTGTTTGTATTTGTACTATGATTGTACGTGAGTCAGTTTGACATTCATGGTCAGGTTCTCTTCCTTGTCACCTCTGAGCACGGGGGGTGAGTTACTTGTAATTCACATGGTTGGGTGGAACGTGCTCCTCACCCGTTGGGTTCCCCTTCAGCAGTCTATCTTCTCAGCATTTCTTCAGTTGGTGTTGCACCAGTGTTCCTTTGTAATTCAGATTTCATTGTATTTATATTATCCCACACTTTGAGAAATTTGATGTAATTATTAATCATGAGCTTGTAATGTAATATTAAAATGATGATGTAATAGTTAGGATCAATTGTAATTGGTTAAAAGTGATTCATTATGATTGTATTATGTGATGTATTAATATTCTCACTCTTAGTTATTAGATGTATTCTTATTCATGGTTTGTAATATTATTAGTTATGTTGTTATCTTTTACTTTCATTGTTAGTTGTTGTGAAGTAACCTCACGTGCCCCAGAGAATGTAACGTTAAGTTATTAAGGTGCAATGTAAATGCAATTAATATGTAAATGTAATTAATGTACAAATGCATGTTTACTTTGTGTATTGCTATAAAAAAAAAAATTGTTTGCAATGTTTGTTCTCTGGGGTTTGCACGGCGGGCGTTACACATTCAACTTAGATACTAAAAGTAAATTTCTCGAAATTCTTGGAATATGCAACACATCATCAAGTGATTTAATCCTCCCATCTTTGGAACACAACTTTACCTTGCCCTTACCAAAAATATTCACAGTACTATTATCACCAAGGAAAAACATATCCCCCATCATATGCTTTGTAAGTAGTAAACCACTCCTTGTGAGGAGTCATGTGGTAGGAGCAACTTAAATCAATAAGCTAAGCATCATTACTAATAAGTTAGCTGAAATAAACAAAGCATTAGAATCATCATCCAAGGAATTTTTTTGTAGAGGAATCAACATTATTTTTGTTGTTCTTACTCTCCTTCACATGCCCTTTTTTTGACAATTCCAACACTTTATGCTACTATTTCCTAGAGTTTTATAATGTCCTTTAGACTTGTCCCTCTTTTTATCCCCTTTAGGCCCTTTCTCTTTGGACTTTCCTTGCACATGAAAGGCATCTTGAGAGCCAAAATTCATAGGATTTCTCCCCATATCCTCTAAAAGAACTATGGGAATAATTTCCATCTTTGGCTCTACATTACCACTACTTATGGCAACAATTAGAATTTCCCAAGATTCAGGAAAATGACAAAGAAACAAGATACATTTATCTTCATCTTCTATTTTAACATCTATTGAAGCTAGCTGAATTATAATTAGATTAAAAGCATTTAAATGGTCTACTTGTAATAGAATCACCATCTTTCACTTCAAGTGAACATAACCATCTTTTGAGATACAACTTGTTAGACCAAATTTTTGTTTGATAAATATCACCTATCCTTTTACACAACTTGTATGTGGTGTCTTCTATGGAGACATTCAAAAGGATGAAATCCGCAAGACACAATTGTGTGGTTTTTTGTGCCTTCTTATCTAAATTTTTCCAATCTTCATCAGACATTGCAACTAGTTTACTCTCTTGTGAAACTGGCAACCACTAATATCTCTCTTCAAGGAGATCCTCCATATTCAATTTTCACATCTCATAACTTGTACTATTGAATTTCTTAATATCCTAGGGAGAGGTAGAAGCCATGGTAACTAATTATCTTCAAAATTCTACAATATACCGCAAGAAAAAAGCTCCCAATGCAGCCAAGAAACCTCAAACACTTAAGAGCAAGGTGTCCCCTTCTCAACATAACCATTAGCTAAGATACCAAATGTTGAAAATAAGGTGAAGGAAAGATACAATATAAAATTATGCAAGTGAATTCAGATCTAAAAATCAAATTACCAAATCATATTTAAGTATGTGATTGCAACATACATCACAATATAAAAATCAACAAACAAAATGTGACATCAGATTAAAGTGGAAAAACCCTTTCGAGAAAAAAATCCACACAATAAAAGAGGGAAAGTATATATTGTTAATCTTCAAATGAGAGTACACATTAATACACTCCACAACTAATTTCTATTCAACTTGATAGCACCGTGTTACCCAAAATAACTCAACATAAAACTACCATCTCATGGTTCCAATTATGTAGCTTGTGGGAGGTAAAACCATGAATGGTAAACTAAAAGAAGAGGTATAAAACCATTTGAAAAACCCATGTCCCCTTCTTGGACAACCAAAATATATTATAAAATATTAAATGGAAATTATAAGGCTCCAACATGGGTACCTATCCAACTCTTGGCTTTTTAGATGCTTTGATGACCTTTTTGCTCCTTGATGGAACACTAACAAACACCTTTTCTTCTCCAATCTTGGGCACTCCATCCAAGACCTTCCAATTGCCAATATGGACATCGAGGAAATATGCCTTATCCATATTTGATGTGTAGCCTCCACCGAAATTAAATCCTCTCTTTAAAATATAATTACAACATGCCAATATTTAATGATTTTCTCTCATGTCCTCTATAACACATTCCAAGGAACATGGAGACATATGAATAACATAGGATTACAAGGTTGATTTCAACTTATCCTAACAAGATCTTGTTTAATTCTTTCTTTCTCTTGGAGTCTATTATTGAAAGAGGTTGAATTCCACTCCTTTAGCCTTTTCTTGGGGAAATTTAAGTTCTTTGTGAAGTGAAACATTTTCAAACCTTTTTGAAAATTATCTATGTACCACCATGATTAAATAAGATTCATGAGATAATCACCTCAAAACCACATTATTTAAAAATTGTAAAGGGATTCAAAAAGGGGTTGGATCCTCACTTATGGATAAGAGAACCAAATAATGATCTAATATAGAGATGGGAAAATGAATGAATCAAGCATATGAGCTAATTAAAGTCAATTTCAATATGTAGAAACTTTTCCAATTATTCTACAATTTTTATAAAACCCTTTCTTCTATTTATCCAAGTGAGTTATCCATTCTTGGGGACACTATTGAGAATATTCACTTGTCTAATAAAGTAAAAAAAATGATTTGAGATTACGAGGTGTGGGAGAGATCGCCTCTTTTTTCTAAACTTGAGAGTATAGGATTAAAATCTCCACTAAGGATGGAATGATCAAAAGAAGATGATTATGAAAAGGAGAAATTTGATTCCTTACTTATAGCTTATCTTCCATTTTAGTGGGAGCATAATTATTGAGAAGGGTTAAGTCTAAATTAGAGAAAAAAATCTAAACCAAAATAACCATCCAATTTTGAGAGAAGTAGATAAGCTCCTATTTGACATAGTACAAAGGCCACAATATCCCCAACCCCCTTACCAAACCAAAAAAATCCATAAAAGTGCTAGCCTAACCCATATAATGATTGATAAAGTCCTTGACATAATTCAAATCTAGTCTTTTTTTCTTGAAACATTATTATATAGATCAATAGTGATTCTAAATAGAATTTGGTTAATAATTGTTTGTTAAGGTCATTTAAGTCCCTAACATTCTAGTTAAAAATATTCATTTTTCTCTAAGGTGTGTATTTCATCTCTTAGATTATAATATATATTGGTTGATGGGGGGTTAGATTTTAGTCATGGAATACTCCTCCCCCCTTTTTTTCCTTTTGGTTTTGTTTTTTCCTTGAAGAATTGTTGGATTTTAAAATTATTTAAGTGGATTGGATAATACATTGATTATTGGTGATACCTAAAGATTCATCAACCTCATTATTTGAGTCATACCAAGAATCAAGTTTTGCATCCTCGTGCATGGGTTTCATCTCATGAGAAAATCAAGGCCTTTCAAATGAAACAATTCTAGCTCCACATAGTTTATAGAATTATAATATTTAGAGGAGTAATCAACCATCAATCAATCGACAATCAAAATTGGAAATGTCTATCTAATTGGGGGAGTGAGGATGAAACCTCCATCGAAGGATGAGAAGGGATCTAGAGAGGAGGTTGGGGAATCATAGGCTTTGATTTAAGAACCCATTTTTGGGCCCTCTTAGTGCTCGTGTTGCTTAAGTAATTTGGTGTGAAATGGGGTTAAATTTTTACAAGGGGAAAAGAGTTTATCTTTTTAACCTCCACCAAAGGAATCCATTCACCATATTTATAATATAGGGTGATTATTTTGGAGATCACTTGAATGGATTAAATGTAGATTCATGCATATATTCTTGAATTACCATCAATAATCTCCTAATCAATGAGATGTACATACCCAAAACCATTCCAAATTTGTGAGAGCCCCTTGATAACCAACACTCCTCTAGTAAATTATATAATCTATCCCAAGTGGGGGAGTTGTATAGAGTGCAAGATAACATATCAAAGTTTGGATGTCATTTCTATATATATATATTTAAAGAGAAAGAGAAGTAGGAATTCTCCAACTCTAATTTCCAAGGGCCTTTGTTCAGGACAAAACCTCTTTCATCTTTCCACTAAAAAATAATAATAAAGAAACCCTTGAGAAATAATTTTATAAAATGAGTGACCTTCAAATTTTCATCAACCCAACACCAAATGTACTCATGAGAAGATGAAAATTGGAAGGTCACTCATGCTATAAAATCATTGCCCAAGGGTTTCTTTATTATAGTTTTTGAGTGGAAAGATGAAAGAGGTTTTTCATTCCTCTTAATTTATCATTTTCTCCTTAAATATTACTTCATTTGTTTGTTCTTCATTGATCAATTTTCATTCCTCCTTCTTGGTCCTTCCTTGGGTTTAGTTAGCTAGTTTAGGTTCCTTCCTTGGTGGTTAGATCCCCCCTCCTCATATCTATTCAACTCTCTACGCTTGCTATTAAGTTTTTTCATTCTTTTCTCTAGTAAAATCTCATTCTAATGATGGATCATTGAGTATGATACAAAATATTGATGCTAAAAAAATTCACATTCAAATCTATAAATCTATGCACTTTGATAACATGGACTATGAAAAATTCATGTTTAAGTCATGAAATGCTTAGATACCCAAGAATTTCCAAATGATAGCACAAACACAAAGGGTAGGTATGTACCTCAATATTTCCTCTCTTAATCAAAATCCACACATTATTCTTGACATCTTTTGTCTGAAACTTCATTTATAAATTCTTTGAATTTCAACTTGATACAACTTTGATTTTTTGATAAATCCAAAAATATAATTTAATTTTTTATGATCGATTTACATATTCATACAACTAATTTTTAATACATAATAAAGTCAATATAAATTTATTAATAAATTTAATTAAAATTAAATCATAATACAAATTTATTTAAAACTATTCTATCTTGAACATATAATATTTAATAAAAAAAATATAACCTTATCTTTTCAAAAATAAACATAAAAAAAATTAAATACTCCTATGAGATAAGAGCTTCTCTGAACTTAATCAAGATTTATGATTAATTTGTGGAAGGTCACTTCTAAAATATTGTAAAAGTTTAAAATAACTTTAGTAGTAATTCCTCACCAACCTCATATGTACCTATCCTTAATAATCCATTTATGATAGTCATTTCAATTCTTATGTAACAACAATATATTTCTAATGTATTATAGTTGGTTATATATCTATGATGATATTGCCAAAGAAAAGTATTCCATGCACGAGTAATAACAATAATGTATTATTCATGATCTTAAAAATTGAAGATATTGAAGATATTATTTATTAGGAAATATATTTAGAATATTATCATTAATTATAATATGTTTAATATTATTTTAAATATGAGAAAATATATTTAAATTTAATTATTTCACGAATATTATTTTGAAATATAATATTTAAAAAATTAAAATAAAACAATTGATCATTCAAATAATAAAATTTTGTTTAGCAATATTAAATATAAATGATTTATTGAGAGAAATAAATAAAAGACTAATGCCTATACAATTTTTTAATGTATTTTCTAACATCCTTCTTAAATATTTTCTTTAATAGAAAGTGCATTAAAAATCTAGCAATTTAGAACTATATTTTAAATATTTTTGCTTAAAGCAATAAATAAAATTTTGGAAAATTTTAGTTTGAAAAAGTACTTTCTTTTTGCTTGATATGTTGGTTCCATTCTTATTTGTGTGGTTCTAAAGACTCATTTAAAAATATATTATTTGCAGTTGTTTAATATTATAATTTATTTTTGATTTATTCTAGGTTAAATTTCAAAAGATAATAATAAAAAATATTATAATTCATCTAAATTTAAAACATCAACTTAATATAGTTTAAATTTGATGGTAAAACATACAAAATACATTAAAATAAATATATTAAAATACACTTCTAAAATTAATTATTGTGATATTAAATATAAGATAATAATCTAACATACAAATTATCCAAAATAAAATGATATAATATTAATATTGTTGAAAAATTGTCATCAATGATTTCAAAATATATTTGTATCTCTTCTTAAAAAACCATTATAAAATACAATAAATATAATACATAAAATTTAGGTAAAATATACTATTAAAATCATCTTATTAAAATAAATTATAATCATAGTTTATTTTAAGGCTAAGAGAGAAGAAACTCATAGCTAGCTCCAATTTCATGAATAGCTTTAATGAAATGATAATATCATCATGTGTGTTGAATATACAAATGAAATGTTGAATCAAATTTATCAATATAAAAAATACACTAATAAAGGTTTGCCCTGTGTATTATTATCTCAAAAATTATGCTACTCCATAACATACAATTATTCCAAGTATAATGGAAAATGATGGGATTACGTATATGAGCACTTGTTTGAGCTGCTTCTTAAGGTGAGCTTGGTGTTCTATTGTGGCTTTGAAATAGTATTCAATAACCCACAACATAGATAGAAAAAAAAGTGCAAGTGATGGTACAATAAATGCTGTGAATATTTCACCTCCTAATAATAGTTGGTATTTCTTGAAATGCCTTTGATCTTTATGCTTCATATTTTCATAATTTAGAGGTACCATGACAAGGATGGTTGCACTTAAAAATGCAAGTGATGTAGAGGCTATGCAGGTTCCCAAGCTCAAAACTGTAAAATTTGCTAACAACGATTGATTTGCTTTACGACTAACATGTAATCGCTCATGAAATAGCCAAGAAATTACCACTGTGAGGGAAGAAAATAAGGCAAGACTGTTAGAGAATAAAAATACTTGGAAAATTGTGTTTAATCCCAAAGAAGCAACTTCATTTTGTTCTCTTTTTCTGATACCAGTGCCTGCAACTCCACCTGGTACTTCAAATATGAAAACAAATGTAATAAAAGCAATGAGTGATGCCACTACTATGTCCACACCCATAAATTTTCCCTCCTCACCACTCCCTTGTTTTGAATCCATTGATCTCCAATGTTTTGAATAGGTTATGCAACTTTGAGAAGCTCCGACATCTTCTAAAATACTTTTGATTTTGTCACCTTTGGGTTGGGCATTAGATCTAATAATATCTAAAGCTATATCTATTGCACTCTTTCCATCACTATTGATGACATTCACATTTACATTGGGAAATGACACCAAATGTTGTACGAGCTGCACAAACAATAATTATTAGTCAATTTAAACAACTAACACACAATAATAACCTAATCAACTTCCAAAAACAAAATTCTACAAACATAAATTATAAACTCATTTTATAGAATAAAATTTATTAAGAAAACTACCATAAGTTAAATATTTGTTGATAAAAATAATTACTGATAACTATGAATAAAAGTAAAGATAAAAATAATAACCAAAAGTAATGAGAAAAAAATGATTAAAAAATATAATAATTACAATTAAAAATAGATAATTTAATTATATTAAAAAATATTATATGATAATACACAAATTACATATTTTTGGAGATGAAAAATTGTCTTTATAACTATAAAATTATAATTTAAAAATTCATTATACTAAACAATAATCATATTTATAAATAAATTTTCCATCAAAATGAAATGGAGGGAAATGTGTAAGGATATACTATCTATCAGAGATCTTTTTACAGATGGTTTCTCCCCCCCTTCGGGGTTTGCTCTTTGGAATGTTATGATCAAAGCTAGAGCTGTTGTGTCTTTTGGTTTGAGATGATCCTTGGGGAATGGTTGCTCTATCCTTTTTTGGGATGATTGGTGGACAAGACATAGACCTCTTAGGGATGAGATATGGGCTTCCCCATTCCAGGATCTTTGTGTTCACTCTTTTGGACTGTTTGTTGTGAATTATATTACTGATGGTAAATGGAAGAGGATTCATGAAGTCCATAGGGAGCTTGAGCTGATCTTTTCCTATTTATCTTTGATTCATTTACTGGCTCCATCTTAATGTGATACGGTGGTTTGGGGTTTGAATTTGCATGGGTCCTTCTCGGTGGCCTCTACATTCTATCATCAGATGAATGTTGTTGGCCCACCTCCTTTTTGGGCGAAGCTCTAGTTTCCTAAGCTAATTCTGAAAGTGAATATCTTCTTTTGGTTGCTCTACCACGACAAAATCCTAACTATAAATAACCTCTAGAAAAGGGGCTTTTCAATGCCCGATAGATTTTACCTATGTGAGGAAGCAGTGGAAGATTCCAATCACATAATTGTTGGGTGCAGTTTTGTTGTGGATGTTTGGGCTCATGTGCCACACCTTTAGAATCTTGATTAGGTCTTTTCCTAGGTCTTTGGCTAATTTGTGGTCTCAATGGTTCACCCCCACATCTAACCCCTTGTTGGTTATGCTTTGGTCTCTTATTATCCCCCATGTGGCATGGGGCTTATGGAGTGAAAGGAATAACATAATCTTCCAAGATACATCTATTCCTCCTTTGAGATTGGCCTTCAAGATTTGTACAACCATTAAGGAAAAAATTATATTTGAAATGATTCTATACAAGCACTTTATCCCAAAGTTTCTATTTCAAATTATGATCGTTTTGTGGTTGATTAGTGGAATCTAAATGTTGACTTATCTAACCCTTTGAAGAAGGATAAATATTCAAGAGAGGGAGTGAGGTGACAAGCTTTGATTCAGGATTGGTATAAGGTGAATTTTGATGGTGCTGCTAAAGGTAATCTAAGACTTGCTAGTTATGAGGGAGTGTTATGTGATTTGCATGGTTGGCTTGTTTCTACTGTGGCACTCCCTTTGGGAACCTAGACAAACCACTATGCAAAAGTTTTGGCTGCCTACCATGGATTAAAATTAGCACAAGAGAAGGGGATCAAAAAAATTTTGTTGGAAGGGCACTCCTTGAATGTGATTAATTGTTTGAAGAAAGTTAGCCCTCCCTCCTAGACTATAGAGCATATAATTGAGGACTCCATAGCTATCTTAGATACCTTCAAAGATGTCTATGTTTCTCATGTCTTTAGAGAGACTAACAATTTAGCCAACTGCCTTGCTAGCATGGGGGTGGTTGCTCCTAGGCATTGGGACTCTAATGATGTCCTACCCATTGAAATTCAAAATATTGTAAATGATGAAAAAATATCACGTCTCAAACGATGGCTAGAGGGGTTCCTAGAAATAATTGCATATTTATTTTGAAAATAAATGTGCTACCTTATTCACTTGGATTTTAGTGGAAGAGATATGGGAAATCACCAGGGGCTTAATTCTATGATGTCAACTAGTACTAAGGCTGCCAAGGTGACATGCTTAGTGGGTGTTTTGTATCTACTTGTGCTATGTAGCTTCCATTTTTTTCTAACAGATTCCTTTCTAGGGAGTTAGCTTTGGCTTCCTATGGGTAGTTAAGCATGGGGGACGATAAATGTAGAACCAAGCCTATGACCTACGATGATACTAAAGTAGCTTAGTTTGGTAGATTCTAGAGAGGGGAGGCATTACGCCTTTATGTTGGAACTCTATGGCTTCGATTCCCAAGTGTCGTAGGAGTTTGTGAATGGTTGGTACAATAGGATTTTGAGAATCTTTGGAGTGTAAGTTAACATTACAGAGGATTTGATCGCAGAGGTGTCTGGTCTTTCCACAAAAGGTAGAAAGTTCTACAAGGAAAGGGCGACCACTAAATCTGCTATTGCAAACTTCTTGAAAGGAAACAAAAGGTTGAAGCTTAAGAAGATGGGGGTGGGGGTTATGATAGGTCATCATTGAAGCCTATTTGGAGGTTGGTGGCTATGGCTGTGATGAGGTAATTTACTCTAGATGGTAGGTTTTCTATGCTTTATGGATACCATTTTATGCTTCTAAGCCATTTTAGACATAATAGGGTAGTTTCCTTTCCCTATTATCTACTGCTATCTTTGGAGAATGGTATTCTTGACCATTGTAAGAATTCAAGCAACCCCTATTTGGATGAGGGGTTAATGCTCCTAATAGTTGAGCATATAAAGTTATCAAGACTCCCAAATTGCATAAAGGGCGCAAGGTCAAGGATACCCTAGGATCTGATTTTGACATAGGTGGTGATTTAGAGGGGGATGATGGGTCTGACTCCTTTGAGGACCCTAGGATAATTTTGCAAACTCCTCCAGGAAAAGGATAAGGAAAGAGGAATCCCCTTCATGGTCGGAGGGCTCTTGTACTGATCTGGAGTAGGAAGGGGAAGGTAAAGGCTCTTCAAAAAAGAGAAAAATCAAGTGCAAAAAGGAAGTCTCCTCCTCCAATTGGTGCTAAAAGAAGAATTTAGTTAGGGGATGGAGAAATGAGGAGGGTAGGGAAAAATTCTGTTAAAAAAGGTGCCCCTATTTTGAGTAAAGGGAATGAAAAAGTTGGCGAGGTTGTGGAGAAACCATTGGGTGGCATGAAACATGTTTTTGAGGAGTCAACTTAAAGGAAAGACACCAAAGATATTAGGGTTCCTGATAAGGTGATTGATCTGGAAGCCGAGTCTTTGGATGTTGGTAAAGAGAAAGTGGACATCCTGATTGGTAAGTTTCATACTATTTCTGAAGCTCTTTAGCTGATGGATAGTAATGATGCTGTTCACCTTGCAAGAGAGGGAATTGGTAACATTTTCTTGCTTCTTAAGTGGCTTCTAAATAAAGTTAAGCAACTTCATATTAAGATTGATTCTATGGCCCAGTTTAATATATCTCTTGAACAGATAGCAACAATTTGGAATCATTAGTCATCAAAAAGGTCAAAATCATGCATGGTATCCTCAATAGGTTTGTGGATGATGTTGAAAACATAAAAGTTGATCACAAGTCCAAGTTGGTTGCTCTAGAACAAAAAGTTTTGAAGATTCTTGAAGATGTTTCTACCTTGGTTTCTATGAGCTGTGTTGATGCAAAATAGTACAGAGGGATTGACCATGCTAAATGAAAAAGATAAACAGTGGACTGGTAAGCCTTTGATCAAAGGGAAGGGGATACAAATTCTAGAGGATGCAACCCTATTGGGTAATGTTGAGATTGGTAAGAAGGATGGTCCTTGCATACAGACCAGGAGTAAAATGAAGAAAGGTGGAATGGTTTCAACCCAAGAGCTTGACAATGTGATTAAGATGCACGAAAAAGTTATTGCTAGTGATGTGGAGGAATTAAGAATCCTTTAGAATTTGTAGTAGTAGCTGTCTCTCTATTTTTGTTTGTGTTTTTTGTCTTTTGCTTGCTGATTGTCTATTGCTGGTTTTGCTGATGGTTGGTATTTTTCTTGGGGGCTGCTTGGTTTCAATGCTTTTATTTAAATAGCAACCTGCTTCTTTTGTACAAGGTTTCAGGACCCCTTCAAAACTTGTTTTCCTAATTAAAAACAATATAAATAAAAATAGAAAAAATAATGACATTAAGAGAAGTAAGAATATAAGATAGATGAAGAAGATTATCATCAATCTTTGACTAATTTATAATTGTTGTTATAAAAAAGTAATACTATGTGAGGAAATATTTTAATGACAAAATATACATAAAATTTTGCATCATTGACCTTCATTAAATTTAATAAATTTTACTAAATAAACTAGCCCAATTTTTTGTATTTTATATTACATGAGATTGTCACCATCCCATATGCATGCGCCAATTTTTTGAATCTTGTGAATTATGTTTAGTTTGGGTTTACAATATAATGAGATGAAAGATTGTTTATTTAGTATATTGGTTATTTTTAAAAAAATAATTGAAGCAATTAATATTCTAGCGATTATGATTAGACAAGTCTTTGGTTTTTTTTGGTTCTACATGTTGTCTATAATATGTACAATAGGTAAATTAAGTTCTAAAATTAGGAAGATTGTCCATATTTTCCAACAATTCAAATGTTCAATCTACAATTAGAGGCTATCTATTGGATGCATATTTCACATAAATAATAATTAGTTTCAATTTTTAAAAATATATTTTTAAATTTTAATTAATTATTATTTACTGTCAAATGTATCTAATATGCTCAATAGCTAATACATCTATATTATATATTTTTATTAACTGTATTTTGTTTAATATTTTCATTCTTTTTTCTTGAGGTTTGAATTACAAACAATATTTAAATAGATCTAATAGTGTCACTTTAATTTTGGAATTCATATAATTATATTTAATTATTTTACATTTTCAAGAATGAAAAAGTATTTAATCTAATAACTATTGGTTCAATGAAATAAAATTGGGTACTATTAATTGATGCATTCATATATATCTTGATATTTGCAGACAATTTTTTAAAAGAATATATTTTATTAAAATAATCAAGAATAAGTTATTGTCACTTTACCATTAATTTAGTTCACTCACAAGCTAAACATTAATATATTTTAGATACTTGATGTGGGAGTATCTAGGTTTAAGAGAAATCTTGCATTAACCGAAATATTTTTGTTGTGTTTGTTTGTCTATTTTAATTTTCTTAACTCATCACAATTATTTTTTCTTGCAATAAGATTAATTCTTGTTAAACTCATCAATGTAGAACACAGAGTCACAAACAATGTTTATGTTGTGAGTTAATACATTTCATCATAAAGTCTTAAAATTCATATTGGAGCTTCATGAAGGTGTACTCTAAAATGCTACATCTTTGCTAGGTGTTTATTCTAAATTAATGTGACATGACTTGTAATGTTCACATAAGGAATTCCTATTTGAATTGATTGAACTTAAAATTTGAATCTTAGAAAAATTTATAATATCATGAATGATATTATTGATTATAGAGATTTAAGGAAACATTAAGTTTTGAACCTTAAATCTTTTTGCACTCATCAAAGAGGGGTCACATACACATTTCCTTAAGAGATCATCTAGTTCTAATAAGCATATATAGGATAAATCATTTGAAACTAGACACACGATCCTTATGAAATGCACACATGTCAATGTATTATATTTTTTTGTTGGTACACCAAGATACTACATCCTTGTTTACTATAAAGAACATTAATTCAACAAAGAAAGGTATTTGTCTCTATTCAAAAGAGTGAAAGTCTTCAGTAGATAAGTTCTGGATGGATAGTGATTTGAGAAACCATATAATGGTTATACTTTTATTTTATTTTAATAATTCTTGATACTAAAGTTTTATTATGATTCTAAACCATAATGATTAAATTATGTGGATATAATTTAGACTTTAAATTAGTAAGTTTGTTATTTAATTTGAATATTTATAATTTATTACATAATTGTGTATGATTTATGCTAGATTATATGGTTATTTTATCCTAATTAGATATTTTTTCCATGATTACATTAATTAGCACTATAGAAGTTTTGAATCTTGAAGAAAAGTGATTAAGAAAAATGAGATATCTTCCAATACTAAGTGTTGGGTAGAAGGTTTAGACACCTAAAATTAACCATGTCTTATTGACGTATCTAACACCACCACTTTCAACGCACCTAACATCCCATTCATAACTGTATTATCATCATCTCAACACTATTTAATTGATTAAATTATATGTATTTAATTAATTAGGATTTATGCTCTAAAATTCACTCTAAAATTCCCTTGAACATCACATTAATTAAATAATTCATATTTATTTAATTAAACTAACATCCTTCACCCATTTTCCCTAATTGATTAGATAATCTAATTATTAGATTATTTATTGTAAACCCCAAAACCTAGTCTAATATCCCACCAATGGGATAATCATGTTACATCAAAAAGTTTAAAATAAAAATAAATAATTAAATATAAAATAAAACTAACATTCAATCCTAATCACCAATATCCAACCACCTTTAATGCAAATTCAAACTAACTTTTAATCCTAACAATTCATCTAATCAAGTCAATCCTAGTCCTCCATCCATAAACCATTAAAATAATCCCTTCTCTCTCTCAAATTCAAATTAAAATTTGCTCTCAAGAAATCCTAGCCCTCCATCTATCATCATAAAATCTATAAATCAAGCTATCCTTAAGCCACTTCCAAGAAAAAAATGGGTGCAACAAGTTTATGTTGCAAGATTGGGAACCCATATTCTAATTCAACCATCAACTATCACTTGGAGAAATAACTTAAGGACACCAAATATTTGAGATGGTAAGAGATTTTATGTTTCTTGTCATTCTTTCATTCCTTTTCCTCTATATGATATTCATACTTAGTATAAGATAGGATTCAAATTTTATGTTAATGTTTTATTGCTTTAATCCTATATTTTAGTGCTTGCATTATATCATCCCTAACTCATTAAATTTCACATAATTTACTCCAAATTATTGGGGCATTCTATTACTATTTTTATCCTACCAAATGTCTATACTTATCTTATTTAGAATAATATTATTTCTAATAGTTACAAAACTAGCTCAAAGAGGGGCATAATTCAAAAGCCTAAAATTTACCACATGTCCTTATGACACATCCAACATCACCGCTTTCACCAATCTTGACACATCTACTTCATCCTTGTCATAAACACATTCCCATCTTCTTAGCATTAGCTAATTAAATATTTATTTAATTAAAGTAACATCTACATCCTTTTTCTCTAATTGATTAAATAACCTTATTTTTTATTAATTATCTTAAACCCCAAAATCCTAGTTTAATCCCCCATTAATAGGACAAGCATGTTATAATTGTAATCTAAATTTAAATAAAAATAAATCATCAATCAAAAATAAAATAAACATTCAATCCTAGACATCAAATCAACCAAACTAATCCCAGTCTCCAACCACATTCAATCTAAATTCATCTATTCAAGTCAATCCTAGCCCTCCATCCATGAACCACTAAGATTAAATTACTTCTCCCTCTTAAATTATAATTAAAATTTCCTCTCAAGAAATATCATGGACCTTCATCCTAAACCATTCTCAACCCTCCATATATCATTAGCAAATAAATAAATCAAGTGATTCTTAAGAAAATTTCAAGGAAAAATGGATGAAACAAGGTCATGCTACAAGATTAGGCACCCAAACTATACTTCAACCATCACATATCACTTAGAGTAACCACCTAAGGTTACAAGGGTTTTTAAAGGTAGAATATTTCATGTTTTTTTAATCATTATTGCATTCCTTTTTCTCTAATCCAAGGTGCATACTTTGTATAGGATATGATTCACATTTTATGCTAGTTTCTTATATTCCATTAATCCTATATTTTATTGTTCAAATTTTATAACATTTAATGGGATCCAATTCTAAGCTAATTCTCATAGTTTTTAGTGTCTTGTAAAGTATTTCTATAGATTTTTTCATGGATTTTCCATCATTTATAGTTTGGTGCATTTGTATTGTTAAATAATGTATCCATACTATCAAATGACACATCCATAATTACCCATGATATATCTACAACCTCAAGACCTAAAACACCTACATCCTAGAATAGTGAAATTTCATCTTAGAGTGGTGTTTCTAGATCTTATGTGGAATTTCTACATTTGATGTAGTTTTTCTATATCCTATAGTGACATTTTTGCATCTTGATTAGTATTTTCATAATCCTAATATCATTTTAAAATTCTATGGTATGCATGTTTTAACCATTCAATGTATTTTATTTGTATAATGGTGTATACATATTTTCAATGGCATATACATTTTATATAATAGTGCAGTCGAGCTTCTAGATAATAAATCCATCATGTTTTGAACTTGTCTTGCTATCACACATCAATTGTAGGGGTCTTGTTGGTATTTAAATTTCATGTGCTAACCATTTCTTGTAGGTTCATTTACTAAAGGAAAGTTATCAAATTAATAATTCATTCGTTGCAGGTTCATTTCAACAACATAGAATTATAAACACCATTTATATGGGCTTTCATTTCTTTCACACATTTCATTTTCTAAGGTCAATGAACTTGTTTTATTTTCTTGTGTGACCTAGGAATCTGCATACTCTTCTCTCACATTGTAAGGTGATCTTGGGAGTAAAAAATAATACTTTTTTATTATTGTGTTTTACCCTAAAGATCAACCTATGCATGCTCTTTCCTCACATTTGAAGGTGATCTTAGAAACCGAAAATGGTTGGTCCTTTTACTTTAGTTTCTTTTAGTGGGCTTGGATTGAGTTTCATCACCAAGTGGTGACCTAAAAACTCATGTTATAGTGGGTGTATACATAAAAAATAATTAAAATACTCTCCCTAGGGTTAAATTTGATATTTTGGGCCAAAAATGTAAGAAAAAGTATAGCTTGCAAGTGAAGGAGAATGGGTTGCCCTCTCACATGAGGGTATTAGACATATAAATTACTTAATGGAATTAGGCCTCAAATACCTTAAATTATATCAAGAAATCCCCTTAGAAAACCTTGTGTAAGCCTAGTTTAGTGAACATTTTTATTTATTTAGTCTTTGTAGTGTATTATTAAGTGGTTAGCCCTAGTAAGTTACTCATATTGTACTTATATAAATGGAGTAAAAGGCCACAAGCACCCAAAAATAATGTTTGTGGTCAACACCTTGAGATCAATAGGCCATAATATTTATGTTTAACACAAGATCAAACTCTACTTGATTAGCTAGGATGTTCTTGTTTCTTCTTTGTCTTATTTCTTATGCTAAACCTATTTAACAACTTCAATAATTTTTTTTAAATTTTATCCAATAAAAGCAATAATCATGACCCTCTTTTTCAATGAATCCTACAATCCACTTGATATTGATGAAGGATAATATAATGAGGATGATACTGTTTTGGACTGGACAAGTATACCAACCAACCCTTTGATGCTATTATCTCAAGTAAGCTATCTAAAGGCCCCAATTTCCTAGGCATAAGCCATCAAGATATTTTTTTCTAAGAACATCCTTGTACAAGATACTCCACTAACCCATGTCCAAGATCTATTGGTCATCTTCATGACAAAGAAAATAATCCACTATATTATATCTAAATGAATGTCAAATATTCCATGATTATGTACCTATAAGTATTGGAGCCAAGCTTCTTTTGAACTATAACCTTGGATGTGCCTTAGTAAGGGAAACCTTTCAAATCAAGAACCACACACGGATAACCTTCATCCACTAAATCCATTAAATCCTCCATCCATCCTTATTAATCTTAATCCTATTCTATAAAATCCTATAGGTCACCTTCCATTAATCTCCATAAAATAAAAGCCATTTTCCAAACATACTAATCATATTTTTTTTATCCATAGACCCTAATCCACCAAATCATCACTTACCCTCTTTTAAATCCTAGTCCATTGATCCATCCATCAATCCCTATATCCAACCATCAATCAAATTCTTTACCCATCCATATTCATCCTAATCCTAAACCATATAGAAAAACCATCCATCCATGTTAATCCTAATCCTAATCCACCTAAATATATAATCTCTCAACCCTCCAACCATACATTAATCCTTATATTCTACAATCCATTAGACCATCTACATATCCATGATACAAATATTAATCATGATCCATTAATACTTGTATGTCCTAATCCCTTGACCAAAGAATCCCTAGTCCAAATGACCTATGTTTCAATACCCATCAAGAAGATACCACTCTAGCAAAAGAGGTTCCTCCATGCAAAAAATATAGTTAAAAAAATAAACATGAGATCGAACAAATCTACACCTAAAATAAAGAATTGACAATCATATATTCTTACATGAATCCCCTATCACACAAACCTTCATAAATTAAGAAAAAATATGATATATCTAATCAACCCAACATAGCTATGAAGGATTCCATCTAAGGGATACTAGCAAGGAATAAAAAATATGAGGTTGAGGAGTTGTGTCATACCCCTCTCAAGCATGGGAATATTTAAGTCAGCCAAACTCCCTTAGCAATCCACCAATTTTGTGTGATCCATAGACTCCATAAAATCCAAGATTGATAAACCTCATAAAATAGAAAGACTTTCACTTATCACTAGTTGCAGATGATAAAATATATATCCAAGAACTTATTGATCAAAGACATATCACGCTTAAGGGAAATGCATCTACAACACAAAACTAACATCAAGATCGTTATCCAATGCATGATCAAACCTATCTACAACAACATCATGGTTAAAATACCCATGTTGATCCCATTTTAATCCTAACCAAGAATAAAAATATCATCAATCCCCCATTGAATCCATCTAAAAACTAGTATCCTATCTATTCAGGCCAACTACCTTCATTTGGTTTGGTTTCTCAATAGTTGCAAGCTATCTAATGATAGATTCACATTTTTCTCCACAATAATAAATATCATATTTCAAACTAATTTTTTAAAAATAATGAATTATCAAGGTAAAGGATTAGGCCTTCACAAACAAGGAATCTTCCAATCCATCCATATTTATGCAACCCAAGGATTTCAAGGTAGTAGATACAAATAAATTGATTAGAATAATAAGGATGTAACTCCCATGGGTGCTAGGGTAACTTATCCAAACACCAAAATAGGTACCTCTCATTGTGCCCCCAAGTAACTTGCTAAAACCAATATTTTCATTGACCACATCACCCCTACCACCAAAAATTTTATTGACCCCCTCACCCCATCACCCTAGATCAATAGAATTACACACCATGTGACCTATGCCATAATGATGAAGCTATCACTACCTTCAATGAATTCCAAGATAATATATGTATAAGGGATGCTAAAACAAGATTTAAAATAGACTTGGATGCACTAATATATCCCAATAAACCCTACCAAATGTATAAAATACTTACATTGTGAACATTCAAATCACACTAATTTCAAAGATCAAAGGCTTGCAAGTCTTCCTAGATCCAATATTCCCATACACATAATCCATCCATCCTAAATTCACATATCCACAATCCTAACAACCAAAAAACTTAAAATCTAAAGCTTAGGTGGATTCCAAAATCCAAATTTTAAACTCCAAACACCCCAAAGTAAAAATACATGAATCTAAAGACAAAAGATAGTGGATTATACTCCTAAAAGCTCAAAATTAAGTAATCCAATCATACGTTAAATTTTTACAATCTTGAATCCAAGAAATCCAAATATCTAAGAAAAATATAAAGAAAACTAATTTGGGTCCAAAAAATTATCAATGCTAATGCTCAATCTAAAAATCACAACCCCACCATTCAGTAACATAAAAATGTATGATACTCCTTGGCGCGGTGGCACTCCCATTGGGTACTTAGATCAATCATTGTGCGGAAGTGGAGGTTGTGTTCATAAGTGTTAAGTATGCCATCAGTAAAGGGTACTCCAAACTTTGGGTGGAAGGTGATTCCATGAACATCATAAATTATCTGCATGCCACTCATCCTCTGAGCTAGAATGTTGACCATCTTATCAAGGATAAAATAATTATGTTGCAATCTTGTGATGAGACCCAATTCTCTCACGTTTACGAGAGGGAAACTCGTTGGCATATTTTTTTGCCAATGAGGCTGTCAGCTTAAATGAATTTCGTTCATGGGAGGAGGGATTGATCCTTCTTGAGAAAGCTAGGAGTTTATTAAGGAATGATGGCGTGGGATGAGGTGTTGAGGCATCTATGGCCTAGTACCTTCCTTCGATTTACATGCTTTGTGGGTAGTTTTCGGCTCTCTTGTCTTTAGCTGAGTTGTTTTAGCAAGGGTCTTGTAAGTTTTGTGTCAATTGCAATGGGTGGTGACAAGAGATGAATTGAGCTACACTCTTGTGGTGACATTCAGAGAAAGAGAAACTCTAGAGTACTTCGAGCCATGGGAATTTCACTCCATTCTTGGAGAGATTGCATGGGCATGACCCTAATGCCTCGACACAATTTGTCTCTTTCTGGCACAATCGTAATGTAGTACCCCTCCGTTTATGCTTATGCTTTCTGCTGTTACGTTTTCATACTATTAGACTATGATACCTTGTTTGGATATTTTGATCACTGGTTTTGAGCGATAGTGGATTTATTCTGTGACATGATGATACTTTGTATGGTGATTCTGTTTCGATATGCTTTGAGATAGTGCGGATGTTTACTTTCGGATGATTATTGCTATGTACATGTTTATGATGGACTAACAGTATTTATTTCGTGGAGTTTGTATTGGCGTGTATTGGTGTGAGCGGAATCGCATCACTTGCTTGCCAAGTGCCCTGTGATATCTGTGATTTTCTCCGCACGGTGTGTCTATTTAATGCTTTTATATATATATTTGTATGCATGTTATTGCTTGGTTGCAGGAATTGCAGGTACATGACACTGACTCCACTTGGGTACTCAGGTCTGAGCGTGTCAAGACTCAACGGATACGTTGATCGGGAGATAGTAGTTTGGTTCACCCTAGTCTAATCTATAACCCTGGTCTTAGTACTTTGTCTGTTTTAGTTTAGAGTCATAGGATTGTCTGTCTTTTTCTGTTTGGATAAATTGTTTGAAAAGGTAAAATTTGGTTAAATTTTAATGTTAGTTTATTGTGCTTTAATTATTGTTATTTAAATTAATTTTTTTTTAAATGTTGAAGAAATTAGTTATATGTTATTTAATTTATTAATTAGCTTATTTGGTTAAATGGTTTGATTTTAAATGATTAAACTCATTTAATTAATTAAATAAATAAATAAATAAAATTAAAATTATTAAGTATGTAAATAGTTTATTTGAAAATTTAAATATTATTTGAGGAAATTTAAATTAAAATCAAATTAAATAAATGCATGAGATTTGAATAGAGGTTGTAAATTTTAATAAATGAAAATAAATTACATGTAATTGGGAATTGGCAAGATTGCCGAGAAGTTGTGGAGAAGATATTTTGCAACCACTTCTCGACAAGTGTGCTAGTGTAATTATTATGTTGGTTGAGGAAATTTGTTACAGAGGTAATATTGGATCTGGGAAATTACAGAGGTTATCCTGTTATGCACAGGAAATTATTTTGGTGCTCTGTTAAAAAAAAAAAATTCTGTATATGTTTTTGGGCATTTTGTTGCAAATTTGTGGAAGCTCTGGTTGCTATTTGGGCTTGGGATCTCGGGGAGGAATTGGAAGCTACAGGCAACAGAGGCAACAGAGGATTCTTATCACCAGCTAGTTTACAGAAGCAAGGGATCACATGTATTCTACTTGTAATTTTTATTTTGTTGTGTTTAAGTGAAATGCCTGAGAAAAGAAAATTATTGTTATTAAACCTCTGTATTTCACAGACTGTTAATTTCTAAAAGGGTTTATGGATTTCTAAAATAGAAAACCTCTGTAGATTTTCTTTCTGAAAGCTATCTTTTCTGTTGAATTAAATATCAGTGAAGGGAAAATTATTATTTAAAAAGAGAAAGTAGAATTTGGAATCAAACGAAAATTTTCTGTGCGTGCTTCTTTGAAAACCCCGAAAGAAATTTATTATTTCCCCGATTTCCCCACTGAAACTATGTTGAATTTATTTTATTATCCCAGTATAAAACCTTCAAGAATTGTTTAATTAAATATATATGCTTATATATTTGAATATATATAACATATATATATATATATATTTTACTGGTAAATTGAATTGTGAAAGAGGCTTATTTTTATTGAACTTATGATTTTTTTTTATTTACTGGATTCACCGTATGGAATTAAATCCGCAGGCGAAATTCATCATAAGTTATATAAAAAAATATATAATATAAATTCGTTACTTTATTTTCATTTGTACGGGTATTGTGAAATAATTAAAAAAAAAAAAAAAATTTAGGGGAGGGCCGAAACCCTCCCCAAATATTGCTGTGGTGGGCACAGCCAACCAAGGCTGCGTCCTCCCACAGCGAGGCCGCGAGAGCCTTACCACATATTGTGTGTAAATTAACAAAAGCTTTGAATGTAAATTTTTATCATTCATTCTTTAAATTTGATTTATATATATAATGCGAGTTTTATATATAATTTATTAAATTCGAATTATATATATATTATGTGAATTTTGAAATTAATAAATATTTAATATATGATATTTATGTATATGTATATATATGTATATATATATTAATATTAAATTAAAATATTATTATGATAAATGGGATGATTAAGAGAATTAATTTATTAAATATTTAGATTTAGATATTTTAATAATTAATTATCATGATTTAGAGATTTGTTTTAAAAATAGATTGATATTCTGGGGTTATATAATTTTCATTATAATATATGGTTATGAAACTGGATAAATTGTAGATCTGATTTTTGTAATGCATGGAAGATGAATTAAACCTTAGATGAATAATTTTGGTATTTCAAACTATTGCTTGAGGGGATTTAGTATATCCAAATGGTAGACGTGTATTTGCTTAAAATGGCTTCAATTTGTATTTAGCAAATGAGGATTATGTTTATGTGTTATTAAGTCTTCCAGATGTAGTCTTTTCTTGGGAAATAAAAATTTACTATGGTTTCTTATGTTTGAACAAACTAGGGTAGAGAACTGGATTTTTGTGAACAGAATTGAAATATTTAATGTGGTATTTCTGGTATTATGTGTTGATCTTTTTGTGCACTTTGTCTATCCTAGTTAGAAAACTTAGATACCTTGTTATATTTAGGGGAGTGGCTTTTTGTAAGGGCCAACACACAAAGTGGTGTCAAGGTAACTTACAAAGAGTTAATAACTCAGTGAAAACTAAAGAACATAGTAGTTAGAATAAAACACTTAACAAGATGTATATGCCTCGCTTATGACTCTTGAGCTACTTTAGTCTTGAGTATAAGACGAGAAGGTCTGGAATGGAAAATCGGTGTCTTGTTCTTTTAAAAGACATTTGATTCCACAATGATTTGCATCGGGGCCGGGTTTCGTAAGAGGTTACCAGGGTAACCCAAGGATTGGGGGCCGAAACCTAGGAAGAAACACCAGGGTAACCTTTGCAACGTTGTGATGACACTCCACCTAGAATAATAGTTAACTTTGTACTTGTAATACATTCAATTGTCAAAATCTGGAAGCAATGTAACCTTTAGTTTGTTGTGTACTAGTGTCTAGGGTTAGTAGATTAGGTCTAGGTAACCTTATTACTATCTCCTAGCACGGGGGGTGGACCTACGGGTACCACATGGTTGGGTGGAACGTGCACCTTACTCCGTTGGGTCCCCAGTTTTGTGATAATGGCATCGAGAGCTTCATGGACAGAGAGCTCACACTTGGAAACTTATGTTTATTTCAACATTGTATATTGTAAAATTTTGTATTTGAAAACATCCCTCAAATGTTGTGAGGTGAACACTTGTAATTGTAATTATTATTGAACTTTCTCATCAGATGGATGAGTATTGTATATTTTATCAAATGCAATGAACGAAACAAATTTGTACTTTATTATGTTATCTTGAATGGAAATTTCAATGTTATGCAATGTTTATCTTTATGTTATCAATATGTGCAATGCGAAATATGTAAGTCACTTATGGAAACTCAAAGTAGTGTAACGTCGCATAGCTTAATGAATGTATGCAACTAATTAACTTAATAATTAAACTTTTTTAAAAAAAATTATTACACCATTATACACTATTGCCACATTCTTAGGTTATTAAGATGGGGCATTACACGTAAGCTTAAGATTAAAGGTCTAGAAGTGGAGGTTAATGAGGACTTGATTGCCACTGTCACGGGAATGTCGACTGTGGGTAGGAAATTTTTTAAGGATAAAAAAAGCAACGAAGAAGCGATGGTTTATTTTTTTAAAGATGATGAGAGGAAGTAGTTAATTAAATTGGAGAGCTAGGGTTATGAGAGAACTTCCCTCAAGAAAATCTGGGCGAGTGTTGTAGAGGTCCTGATGCGCTACATGACCCTAGAAGGGAGGTTTAAGGCTATTCTTGGTCACCATTTCATGATCCTCAACCATTTTAGACATGGTTTGTTCATTCTGTTTCCTTTTTTCCTATTATCTTCTTTGGAGGTTTCGGTGTACGCACATCCGAAAAATAGGAGGGCCCTTGTCCTCCGTGAAGGGCTTATCTTATTAAGGAGCATGTCAAGGCTCTTATTCTAGCTCCAACCATCAAGGGCAGGAAAAAGTTGTTAGTGATCTATTTGGGTTGTCAGGTTCAGAGTCCCCTTTGGAGGAGGAGGAATGGAATGAGGATGAGGAGGATGCTTCTCCTACGATAGTGGCTAGTGCTAAGTGTAATAGGTTGCCTAAGCGACTGTCCCTTTCTGAGAGTGAGGACACAGAGGTGGGGTCAGGTGATTCTTCTCCCAAGTCTGTGGAGGTGGATGTTGGTAAAGTTGTTGTTGGTGGTGGTTTGGAGGTGGGGACATAGGGTAATGTTGAGGGTTTGGTTGATAAATTGAGGAGGTTGTCTAAAAT
This sequence comes from Sequoia sempervirens, assembly GCA_007258455.2. NCBI lineage: Eukaryota > Viridiplantae > Streptophyta > Pinopsida > Cupressales > Cupressaceae > Sequoia > Sequoia sempervirens. The sequence continues at coordinate 143,135,338 of VDFB02000002.1, read as the reverse complement.
AATTGCTAATTTAAAGAACAAGGCTTTTGAAGTTCCGACCAAGGACCCTATTGTGGCTGGTGAGGAAAAGGATGCTGGTGAAAATACGGTGGCCATTGAGGATTGTCCCATGTAGGACCTACCTAAGGAGGAACAGGATGAGGAAATTAGGGGTCTGGATGAGGAGAATGCGAAGAAGAATAAAGCCAAACATGAGACTTTGAAGGTAAATCCTCTTTTTGAGGATTTTTCTTTCCTTGATGATGATGCTACTTCCATGTTTGATTTACTGTATATGGCTAGGGCTGGGGCCACTGGCGCCTTTAAATTGGCCAAATGGACTCTTCAAGAGTTTAATAAAATCAATATTAAAATCAGAGGCTTAAAGGAGAATATGAAGAATGTTCCGAAAGGTTCTGTCCCAAACATTTTTATAGATAGAATGGTGGACCTTGAAGGTTCTTATCATGATTTTAAGTCTTTGTGTGATGAAAGATTGGTGGCTTTGGAAGCCAAGGTTTTAGGCATAAATATGGGCATCAAGAAGTTAATGCAGGGGTGCCATATCTTGGTCAAGAGCAGTGCAGATTCCCTAGAAGTCCTTTTCAAGAAATTAGTGAGCTCAGGGAGGATCAAGTTTACTTCTCTAAGCTTATGGAGAAAGAGCATGTGGCCAAGGGCAAGGGAAAAAAAGCTACTAAGGATGACGACAAAGGTCTTGTTGGAAAAGGGTTAGCTAATTGGAAGAAAAATTTTGATGCTGAGAAGAAAGAGCTGCTAGACATGGTCAAGAGGCACAAGAACCAATAGATTGAGGTAGCTAACACTCTGTGTGGCTTGAATTAGTGTGTGGTCATTTATTTCTTGCTTTCTATTTCTTGTTGGGGGTTGGTTTCTTTTAAGTTGCTTTGTTGTTGTGTAGCTGTTGGGCGTTGATGGTGGTCTTTTGTCTTACTTTTAGTTAAGCACCTGCACGTTAGTGTTTTTTGGCTATTGGTGGCTTTTGAATATTTTTATTAGCAACATTTTGTATCCTCGGTTGTAAAGGGTTTCTGGTCCCTTCAAAACCTAATTTTCCCTTTAATCAAAACATAAAAATATATGATACCCTAATCTAACAAGTCCCAAAACACAAAAATCCAAAATCCATCATAACATCCAACAAAATGTCCAATCTCAAAATCTAGTATGTTGTGTGAAATAATTGGTCATAATTCCCCTTGGTCCCATGAAATTTATGCCTTCGTCCATCATGCCATCCTTCCATACACCCCTCTTATTTAACCTAATCTATAATCACACATGCCTCCATCACTACATCTCTTTTGACTAATTTTCACATAATCACTCTACATCCTTCATGCAACCTACCCCCCATTTTATTTTCCTTGGTAGAACTCAAGGAAAAGACAACCTATCAACCACCAAAGCTAACAACAACACCCATTAAGCACAACACTAGAAATATGATCCACCTAAAATGACTACATAAAATGGGATATTATCATCAAAGCAAACTCTTGAATCAAAATACAAAAAAATCTAAAATACAAAAAAATAAAATTAAAATAGTTAAAGAGAAACAAGTGTACAATGATGAAAACCATTCCTATGGCACCTTGGGCAAGGACCATAAGGAAAATCCATTCATGGGTGTCATGTGTAAATATCCTTCCTATATGTACCCTACACTTGGGGGTAAGTTTCTTCCACCCCTTACCCCATATATCCTTTGCAACCCTTATTTATTCATCTCTATTATAGCCTCATATTATTCTCTCCATCACATCCACATCCCTATTCCATCTTGTACTTATCATCACACACATTTTTAACCTTGATAGGAAGTGGAAAAAAATTAAAACATGTATTTCCAATACTTTGATGAGTCCAAGCATAAGCATCATAAACAAATGGAACACACTTGAGTGGAGTGTGTAATTCATATGCAACATAGTCCATGGATACCACATCTTGTATCCCCTACCCATGCCCATCCATTATCACTCTCCCTAATCTAATCCTTCCATCCATCCAACACCCTCACCCTTGGCATTATAATAGACTCTCTACTTAAATAATTTAAATATTATCCATTCCTAACCCTACCATATAGCAATTTTTTTGACATATCCATAAACCATCATGACTAGGATCCCCTACCTTGTATCCAAATCCAACCCATGCATCAAATCTAGTATCCAAAGCTTCTCTCTATATGAAAACCACATAGGTATCATAACAAAATAATATTTCTAAATATAACTAAGCGACCTAATGCACATTCAAAATAAATCCATAGGTTACACCCTTAATTTTTCTAAAATCTAAATCTTGCTTAAATCATTCAACCATCATCATCAAGAAATATTGAATTCCTAATCCTTATGTTTTTTTTGGAATACCTTTCCCACATCACTAATGCCATCGTCATCGTCATCATCAAATCAATTAATCATTGGATTTATCTTGATCACTTAGGAGAATATTTTGTCTTTTTATTTATCATTTGTGTGTGCCTACTTGCTTGCTTTTGTTTATTTCTTTTGTCACTTATACTTATGAGTTGATCCATGGGGAAATCATGACCAACATCATCATGGTATTCCATATCATGGTGTATTATTTCATATTCCTAATTAGATTTTAGTCCCTCACATATTTGGCACATTGTCACCTTATTTTTGATATATTGGTGTATGACTTCATGCTACAACAAACATTTTTTTCCCACCTTATGTCAACATATACCTGCACCCAATTTTTGTCACAACAATTCCCCATACATCCACCATTCTTATCATCTTTATACTATTATTCTTACCATTATCTCATCCTTTCATTTTTTTAAAGATTATTTATTCTATATAATCATCCCTACTTGTCATATATTTTCAAACCCCATTCATCCTTCATCCTTGTAAACCTAGTTCTCCATTTGAGAGAACATCAAAGCCATTTAACCCACCTAATCTCTTAAAAAACATCCCTATCCCATTTCCTCACATCATTTCCTCCAAATTATTGGGAAATTATACTACCACTTATATCCTATCAATTATCGATACTTGTCTTATTTGAAATGATACTGCTTTAGCTAGTTGCAACACCATCTTAAAGATGAGGAAAATGTAAACACTTGAAATTGGCCATGTCCTAACAACAAATATTAATTGATTAATTAATCCAGACTTATCTTCTAATGACTAATTAAATACACTAAATATATTTAATTAAACAAACATCCTACATCCATTTCCCTTGATTGAATAAATAATATGATTATTTAATTAGTTATCCTAAACCTCCAAATTCAAGTGTAATCCTTGCTAATGTGACAATCACTTTGCATGCATAATTTAAAATAAAAATAAAAGATAAATAATCAAACCAAAGTAAAAATAACATCAATCCTAATAATCAAATCAACTAAACTAACCCTATCCAACCATTTGCAACCACCTTCAATCCAAATTAAAACTAACTTTTAATCCCAACATTCATCTAATCAATTCAATCTTAGCTCTCCATCCACATACCACTAACATCAAATCCCTTCTCCCTCTTACATTCAAATTCAAAATTATTCTAAAAAATTCTTATCCCTCTATTCTAATCCTATACAACCAAACAAAATCTATTATTTAATTTTATCTTTTTCAATTTTGGGTTTGTTTTTACCTTGTAGGCATGAATTAACTCTCCTTCAACAACCTTGAAAAGACCCTTTATTTCTACACTTTATTTGGCTCCAAATTTATATGAAATGTGAAGGCATTTACATTACACTTGGAATGTAAATCCAATGCCCAGGCTGGGATATTAATTTTTTATTGCTCTTGTAACTCCCATATTAAATAAAAAGAAAGAGAATAAAAGTTTGTGGGAGTGGAGGTGCCAGAAAGAGGGAGTGGATGATAATTTGAAAAAGATTTGAATTCTTTTTGGAAAAAACATTGAAGAGGACAATTTGTAGGAATTACCATGCTAGAATGGAGGAGGTGGAGGTTTGATTGGTATTTTGGGGAGAGGAAGATGGTCAGAAGCCGTAACTAAGAGGACCAGTCTAAGAAAAAAGGGAATAACTTTCTCATATGTTAATGAAATGGAAAAAGTCAAAATGCTTTGGAAAGTTGGGAGTAGACACACCAAACCCATAAACTGTTTTGGAAGATTCAAAGGAATGGAGTGGTGATAGATAGAAAGTGACGGGTTAGTGGTAAAATTTTGCATATTTATTCTTAATCTTTCCTATATTTGATTGTTGTTGCAGATAGAGCTTATATGGAGGATTAAATGTGTGTCTTTTCATGCTTTTTGCTAGTAATAAAGATATTTGTAGCAGGTTTGAAATATTCATTCATGGGTTTTTGTTAATGAAGAGTTTGGGTTCCTTTCCTGTAGCTTTTAAGACAAAATATGAGATAGATGACTTGCATAAATCTTGTTGTTGTCTACATAAGTTTTTGAATGTTATTTCAATGGATTTCTCTATAGTTTTAATTAAATGAATTTGCAAAAATTTAGAGTTTGAGAAGTTGGATTGATTAGGCTACAAGATTGGGTGGTTTGATAAGGTTCCCTAGTCTTGGCTGCATCAAATGGTATTAGAGTAGGAAGATCGGCTGAGAGGTGTTGCAACAGTGTTATTTTTCTTGGATATGTGTGGAGAGAAAATTGAAGGATTTGGGTTTGTTGGGAAGTGTGAGTTTTGTTATAGGTATGAAAGATGACCTATGACTTTATCCTCTAGCAGAGGTTGAGGCTGGGTAGAAGGTGCACGAGAGAGAGGTGTGTCTTCTAGAAACCGTCTATTGGGTAGAGGATAAACAAGAGAGAGAGAGAGAGAGAGAGAGAGAGAGAGAGAGAGAGAGAGAGAGAGAGAGAGAGAGAGAGAGAGAGAGAGATTGTTTCAAGGAGTACTTGTAACTGTAGAGGGACTTGTGAGTCTCTAAAATGACTATGAAAAAGAAGAAAAGATGGGTCATTAAAAGATCCGTGAGAATGTTATTTTGGGAAGAGTATTGGGAAAAAGTGAGAGAAAAGAAGCTCATTGCAGAGTTGAAAAAATAAAAGTGATATTGGATTCGCTTGAGGAAAGATTGGGAATGAGGAAGCAATCTACAATTGAGGAAGATCAAAAAATAGATGAAGTTCAGTTTCATTGTTTGTTTCATAAAAAAATTACAAATAATGATTTGTGTGTAGGATATGAAGAAGGAAAGGAAGCCAAAATAGAGGATAGTGAAGAGGAGAAAGAGGAAAAGAGAGGTTTGGCAAAGAGGACAACGAAAGGAAGAATGTTGAAGTGCAATGGTGTAGCCTTATGATGGAAATAGAATGGAAAGAAAGTCATGTTGGAGCAACCCACATAAATGCAAATGAAAGAAAACAAGAAAAGAAGAAAGACACAAGGAAAGAATGGAGAAAGAAAGAGGTAGCAGTAGATGTGCATCTTGTTGAGGACAAAAAGGAAAAGGAAAATGAAGTTGCAAGCATAAGAAAATAAGTTGTAGTAGCAAAAGTAGAGGTATTATCTCCTTCTTTTGAATTTTGCAAAGAAATTACTAATTTTGATTTGTATGTAGAAGAATTAATGGAAAGTGAAGGGGCAATAAAAAATAAAGAAGAAGATGACATGTTACTACAAATTGCAGCAGTTGAAAGGGAGTGGATAGCATTAACAATAGGTGAAGCAAGAGTTGCAGTTGACAAAGAGGTAAAGTTTCAATTTTTATAATTCTTTGATGATAAACATGAAGTTGATTCATATGAAAATGACATGGTTAATATGAATGGAGATGAGACTACTAAAATTGGTGATGCACTAATAGGGAAAGAAGAGAAAATAAGAGTATTTGATGATTTTGTAAAATTTGGTGATGTTGATGTCAAAGTTGATTTGTATTGTGATGAAATGGTGAAAGAAAGAGAAATGGGAAAGATGGTTAGGAGCAACAATAACATGTTTCAATATGAAAAAAAACAAGGTATGATGAAATTTATTGACATAGAATAAGGGGAGGATGAAGAAAGAAAAGGTAAGAAAGAAATGCAAATGGAATTCATTGATTTCTATGAATTTGTTAATGTCAATTTATATGCAGGTGTTGAGAATGATAAATGGAATGAAAATATGAAATATGGTGTGGCCAAATAAATTTCATGAGGGGAAGAAAGAGAGGAAGGACGAAGGAAAGAGGAGATATGAGGCTTTAGAGCAAGGTGAGGAAAAAGAAATAGGTAGATAAGGAGGAAAGATGGTTGGAGAACAAACACCAAATTTTTAAATGTTCATGAGCTCCAACTCATGGAACATTTCTTCTTACCTTGTGTGTTTGATGTAGAGCATCGAGGGAAAAGTGTAATCCTGCACAACCAAAAAAATTCTATTATTTAATTGTATTTTTCAATTTTGGGTTTGTTTTTACCTTGCAGGCATGAAGTAACTCTCTTTCAGTAACCTTGAAAAGGCCCTTTCTTTCTACACTTTGTTCGGTTCCAAATTCAGATGAAATGCAAAGGTATTTGGTGAAATTTCACATTACACTTGGAATGTAAATCCAATGCTCAGGTTGGGATATTAATTTTTTATTTCTCTTGTAACTCCCTAGATTAAATAAAAAGAAATAGAATAAAAGTTTGTGGGAGTGGAGGTGCTAGAAAGAGGGAGTAGATGATAATTTTGACAAAGATTTGAATTCTTTTTGGAAAAAAACATTGAAGAGGACAATTTGTAGGAATTGCCATGCCAGAATGGAGGAGGTGGAGGTTTGATTGGTATTTTGGGGAGAGGAAGATGGTCAGAAGCCATAACTGAGAGGACTAGTCTCAGAAAAAAGGGCATAACTTTCTCATACGATAATGAAATAGAAAAGAACAAAATGTTCTGGAAAGCTGGGAAGGAGATGCACCAAACCCATAAAATATTTTAGAAGATTCAGATGAATGGAGTAGTGATAGATAGAAAGTGATGGGTTTGAAGTGAAATTTTACATATTTATTCTTAATCTTGCCTGTAGATGATTGTTGTTGCAGATAGAGCTTATATGGAGGATTAAATGTTTGTCTTTTTCATGCTTTTTTTTGGTGATAGAGATATTTGTAGCAAGTTTGAAATATTCATTCATGGGTTTTTGTTAATGAAGAGTTTAGGTTCCTTTCCTATAGCTTGCTAGTAGCTTTGAAGACTAAATATGAGATAGATGACTTGCATAAATCTTGTTGTTGTCTACATAAGTTTTTGAATGTTATTTTAGTTGATTTCTCTATCGTTTTAATTAAATGAATGTGCAAAAAATTAGAGCTTGAGAAATTGGATTGATTAGGATGCAAGATTGGGTAGTCTAATAAGGTTCCATGGTCTTGACTGCATCATAACCATTAAACAACTTCAAAGGAAAAAAATTGATTACAAAAGTTCATGTTGTAGTATTGGGCAACCACACTCCACATCAATAATCAACTATCACATGGAGAAATCACCTAAGTTCATCAAAGGTTTGTAATGGTAAGAGTTTTCATGTTTTTTGTCAATTATTATATCTATTTTTTTCTAATATGAGGTCTATACTTAGTATAGGATAGGATTCACATTTAATGCTAGTTTAATGTTACTTTATTCCTATATTTTAGAGTTCACAAAAGATATCAAAGAAATTTGGTTGTGAATAAATCGCCAAATTTTGAGGTTGTTTATATTAGATATAAAGTTAGTATGCCTCTATGGGGATTATGTAGAGGTCAAGGTGTTGTTAGCATTATAGGAAGAATACAAGATATTTTAATTAATGAGAAAAATCTAGATGTAGTTGAATTTTATTGAAGAATATAGAAGAGGTCATAACCCTAGAGATGATGGAAGTGATAAGTAAAATGAAATAAGGAATAATAATTTTCTAAAGAAATGAATATGTTTATGATCTAGATCAAGTGTAGATGTTGAAGGTAATTTTAAGTGTTAGTAAGAGATATAAACTTGGTGTTTCTAGTTGTTGTAGTAGTTTGAATCCTAAAAATTTATATATTAACCTTGGATAAGTTAGAAAAATAATTTGAGTATAAAAAATAGTTAGCTATTGGAAGAGTGAACTATGATAATACAAAATTAAAAGGTCATGTTGCATTATGGTAGAAATAAGTGTAACTAGAGAGAAATGAAAGAGGAAAATAAAAGATTGAAATATGAGATATGATGGTCAAAAAATTGACAGCTAAGTTTATTTTGGTAGAGTGTCATTTAGATATACGACATAAATTATATGGTTTAAGACAAAATAATATGAATATGAAGGACTATAGATCCTAGAATCCCAAGATCTATACTTTCTAAGTATGTTTCTAAAGTAAAAATCTAGATATAATGACTAGAAACACCCTCAAGTTGATCATTTTTTTTTCCTATCCCATCCTAAGATAGTGAAGGAGGTTATATAACACTTTAGAGGAGGTTTTGGTGACCCTCTTGAAATATCAAATTTCGTAGATCTTTATTTCTAACTAGCTAACTCTCCCATAGGCAAGTAAGAGGCTCAATAGTAATGATTATTGGATATTTCTAGAGGATGCTATGGAAGAAGATGAAAATGATTTTAAAATTTAGATAAATATAACCCATAAAGTAAGGGGCAAACTAAGATAATAAATAATATATTGGAAATTTTTTTAAGGTGTTTGACAAGAGAAAATATAGGAAATTGAGATATGAAATTAGTGCAAGCAAAGTTTTCCTATAATAATTTAGTGATTAGTACATTACAGGGAAAAATTATTTTAAATAACATATGGCTAGAGCCATAGAAATGTAGTAGAATTGAGGGATATTAGAGATGATGTAAATAATTAGAGAAAGTGAATGCCAATTATAAGAAGAAGGCTGATAAGAAATATGAAGTTGGATACAAAGTGACGATATCAATAATGAAAGAAATATTTCTATAGTGCAAACAATAAACTCAAGATGAAGAGGTTTAGTCCATACAATATCATATGGAAGTTTGATCAAATATGAAGTTGTGTTACTAGCAAGATTTGGTGTATAATTATTATTCAAAATTACATATTTGTATATCATGAAGGAATAATAGAAGAATAAAACATAAAATTGAATTATATGGTGTAGAATCCTAAAAAAGTAGCTATAAAAGATATTAGACGATATAATTAGGAAGACTACAAAGAAATATAAATTATTAATAATACTTGGTAAAGTGGCAAGATAGACATATTGAGGTCTCTACATGGATATACATAGCTAAGGTGGACCATTTTGGTTGTCCTTTAGCTTGTAGCCTTGAGAGAAAGTGATTCTCACTTTTATTTACCTAAGGTGTTTAATGCAAGATCATGTGAAGTGAAGAATATTCTTCCCAAGAATCATCTTCACCTTCTACCATATCCAAATTGTGCTCTTCATGAATTGGGGCCCCCCCTTATAAAAGGGTCCATCTTCTTCCTTTTCCATGAATTTATCTTTGTTATGTACTTGGTTCACTTTTTTGGTCTATATTGACATCTTCTTGTACTAGATTGACCTCTATCTTAGAGAAATTTGGTTACTCTCATTTACCTCCTTATTGCCTTCCCCTTTTTGTTTTTTTACCTCAAAAGGGATATTGATAAGCCTCTTCTAGTAATATGAACATAATAATTCTTATTTCATCTTAGATGTTAAGCTTTATTCCTTTCACACATCTTTCTACTTTCTCTTCGTTTAGCTCATGATACCTTGATTGAATGGTCAAATTGTAGAGCTTGTTAGTGTATTCCTTAATACCTATCTCTATTTGTATTGGATTTTAGATCTTTTTTAATAGATCTAGCTAGTAATTTCTAAATAAAAAGTTTTCATTTATCTTGATAACCATATTATCCTAACAATTCATCTTATCTCTTCCTCCTTGATTTATTTGTATTTGTATTTCTTTCCACCATATGGTTGCATGACCTTTCAATTTGGTCTATGATAATCACACTCTCTTAGGGTTAGAAATATCTTTATACTTGAAATCATCTTCATGATATAGTTAGTTATCTCTTCTAGATTTGATGTTCTCAAGAAGTTTGGAGCACATATTCTATTCCCTTTCCTATTTTAGAGATGTCTCTTAAAAACCTATCATCTCCAATTTTGTCTTCTAGATTCTCAACTTGCTTCTACTCTCCATCATCACCTTATGCTTTAGGGATAAAAATAATAAATCAAACTTGAATCCTAATACTAGCTTCAAGGAATGGTCAAAAGGGAAAGGAAAATTAGAAGAGAAAAATTTTATGAAGGGAAATTAGATGTAGTCAATAAATGAAATGATGTTTGAAACATTTTGTTTTAAAATAAACCCAAATAAAACCCAACTCTACCCAGACAATATATACTTATCCAAGACTAGGGAAAAATAAGAAGACATAACTTGATAGATTTTTTTTATGCATGAATAAAATTAGCATTTTTTGTTGACATGAGATTATAATTCAATTAGGGATGCTCCTATATTTTCTACATTTGTTTGAAACATCAAATGTTATTATATCTTTATCTAACCTATAGTGTTAGAGTGCACTATATTTATGAATTATTTTATTTAATTATATACTAGCTTTATTATGTACATAGGATAAGCTTGCTTTCACTTGTCTTATTATTGAGACCCTCTTCTATCTTTATAGTTATTATTTACTTAATCACCACACTTAGCCAATCACTTTAAAGTATATTTGGCTTGAGTTTAGAGTCTACTTTGTTGTAACATAATAAATATTGGTTGTTTTTCTTTTGTATAAGTTTCTTAGTTTACAAAACTCCCTTCTACATCATCCACATTTAATTGACATATCAAATATTATAATATAACTTCATAGATAACTTATAGCAATCTTAATTGTAACATTCTAACAAAATTAGAACATCTAATAAAGAATAGACATAAATACACCAAACATCAAGTGATTCTTATCTACTAGATTGTAAAAGTAGGTGATGTATCTTTCCATGGGAAATGGTTCATGCAATCTCAAGTTGCTAACAAATTTCCATGTCTTATTTCACAACTCGCAACTTTGGGCGGCTTTACTTCTCAAGAAGGTGTTACTAATCTAGAAGGATCTATGACTTTGATTACATCAAGGTATAATGCCATTACTTTGTGCTAGGTATTATCTTTTTCCACTAGGAAATAGACCTAGAAAATATTATCTTGCTTTGAAGCTCTAGTTCCTCTCTATTTATTGTATAGAACATTATTACCTACCCTATTCAACATAGTTATTATATGATATTTCTAGAAAATAGTGAAATATAAGATTTGAATTGGTGGAGGACAGGCAATTTTTCTTAAAATATAACTTATAACATGTTCATTTATCTTTCATCCTTATATATTAACTTAACATGAATATTGTTAAAAAATTTAATCAAAATAGTTTATAGACATATTGTATTATTATACATATCACCTATATGATCATGTGTTTTTTTTTCATTTGATAATCTTGTATCTTACATTTCTAACATAATTTCCAATGGTAATCATGAAATGGGAGTAGATAAGATATAAAAATGTAATAGTTAATAAGAAAATAGATAAGACTAACCTGAGGATCCACTTGATTAATGGTGGCTAGGTGTAGTGTTGTGTTTCCAAAAATATCTCGATCATAACTTACCAATTTTGCAACTTCTTCAGGCTTATACTGTAATAGTAGCTTTTGCACCACCTCAAGTTGATCATTTTCTACAACAAAGTGTAGAGCAGTTTTAAGGTCATTGCTGCGAATTTCAAGACAGTCTGACATTATTGAAATGAATATATCAATTATATCCCAATGACCCTTGATGGCTGCTACATGCACCGCACACCTTCCAAAATTATCCTTTTTTGTCATTAAACTCATGTCAAAACAAAACATATTCCATGGACTCAATGGAACATTTATCATTTCAGTAACAACTCTTGTATCTCCCCCATGGATGGCACAATGCAAAGGTGTGGCACCATGGACATCATCGATAAGTGTTATGAGATGCAATATGTTGCAAAGGCTCTGCCTCTCAATTATTAGCTTCACAACCTCTGTATCACATTAACATTAATCTTAATAATTAGAAAAGTAAAAATTTATTGCAAAAATCAACACCTTTAAATAAAAAGATTGCTAAACATAATTCATAATACCAAATACATTATATAATACTCACATTTAGTAGCAAATTTATATGATTTTTTAATATTTTCTTAAGTTTAATTTTTTATATAAAGTCAAAATGAATATATTAGGACTCAAATGTACACAACAACTATTTTTATGTGTGTTTGGATTTAGTCTTGACATTTATAATATACAACTTTATGTCAAGAAATAAGAATAGTTAGATTCAATGGTAGGGAAAACTCTCAATATTTTTCAAAATATTGATAGCATTTGGGTTGTATACCCTTTTAAAGGATCTATAATTAAATTAAAAAAAATGAACATTTTAATAATTTGAAGTAGTATAGACTCATTAAAGTAATATACAAAAAAATATAAATGTTAATTTAGTATAATTATTTATTTCAGATTTACATCTTAAAAAACTACTCTGAAAAAAACTGAAAAAAAACAGATTTTTTGGAAGATAATTTAACAAAATAATTTTATACATAAAAAATTATAATAAACAAATAAAAATAATACTATATCACCTAAGAAAATAAAAAATAAATTATTTTTATTTCTTGCAAGAAAATGGCTTTACCAAAATGTCCTCCGTAAGCAGCAACATGGAGGCATGTTTGATGGTCATTCCTTGGCCAGATGATGAGATATAAAGGCGTGGCCTCTACCAAAACCCTAACTGCTTCCACGTGACCGTGCTCTGAAGCTATTAGCAGAGCTGACTCTCCAAACTGATTGCGTTTAGCGGCTGGACACTTGTTGTAGCGGAGAAGAGTGCTAATTATCTCAGGATTTCCCCGCTTAGCAGCTTCGTGCAGCGCCGTATTGCGATCAACATTTCGAGCTCCAGACATACAACAGCCTTTGACATTGTGAAGAATCCATTGAAGGAGCTCCAAATGCCCTTCCTATGCAGCAATGTGCAGAACAGTATTGCCTTCAAAAGTAACTTCCCTTAGTTTTCTAGGGTTTTGCCCGTGCAATTTCTTAACTTTTTCGAGATCGCCATTTTTGGCAGCAAGGAAAGCTTCTGGATGCATCTTTCTCGAGTACTTTTTTTAAGCTTTCTTGCTCTCTGATAAATTGATCAGTCAGTCTGTCACCGAATCTCTCTTTATACTGTCACTTTATAATATGTCCTTAGGTTTGTCTCTGAAGCTTCCATACATGTTTTCCATGGAGTCCTTAAAAGCTAAACTCCCTTTCACTTTGTTCTCGTCTGGAATAATTTCTTTCTTTATTTTCATTTCCCGTGTCTGTATTCTGTTTTCTTTCCCAATGGGAGAATAAATAAAGATAAATGCTCTGTTTTCTTTTCCAATGCATCATCTTTAGCCATCAGTTGGGTTTCTTTATTTGCCTTTCTTTAAATATTCTTAAATTATGCGGAAAACTATTAAATATGCCTTATCTTTGCTTTTTTAATTGCCCACTTGTTTTTAATAATCCTTATTTTAATGTAGGTAATTTTTTTAATTGAAATAATTAGATTATTTAGACACATGATCTTTTTGTTTATGTAGTTATTAAAAAATATTTAAATTAATAAATTATTTTTTGGTTTACTAAGGGATTTAGTTCTTGAAAGTTGTGAAAGTGAATTGGGTCCAATCATACTTTCAATAAAATTGGACTTTAGTGTGATGTAATCAAGAAACATATTATCATCCTTATCATTACACTCAACTAATTAAATTACAACATTTTAATATTATACATATTCTTTTAATTTTATCAAACGTCTTTTAAAATTTAATTGTAAATTTTGTTTCATAAAAATTGGTGCTTTATTTTCAAAGAACCCTTCCCTTGCCATCCCAAATCTACCTTAAGTTGTTAAGCTTCTACAAAGGAACTTAGCTTTGATACCAATTGAAGGGCACATAGTCTACTAAAAGGTGGGGGGTTGAATCAATAGACCCACTTAATTCAAAATTCTCAAGTTCAACACTAATTACTAGATCATGCAATTTAGAACTTTTGCTACAATTATCAGAATATATGGGTTTACTCAACAAATCCCACATAAAAAATCAAAACATAAGAGCATAATAGACACACATGTACACCAAATGTACATGGAAACCCAAGATGGGAAAAACCACGGTGAGAAAAGTTGCTTGGATCTATTGTCCAAATCCAACCTCACAAAGCATAAATACTCAAGTTTTACAAACTGAAGTAGGCACCGACCTACTGAAGACACCAATCCCTTGAAGTGTATGTAGGCACCAACCTATTAGAGACACCAATCCCCAATTGAATCAGTACAACAAGTAGAACACTAATCCTATCATATTACAATGATAAGGCTTGCAGATCTAAAATGTAACTCAATACATGTATTGAGTCATAACTAACACTCTTCCTCACTGCATACGATCTTTTGATATAGGTGCACACACTGTAATGTAATTCTCTTTTTCATCTTCATCACCTTCTCTTCAATTTGCACAAGCGACCAACTATTCCTCACACAGTTATAATTCTAATTCATGCAAACACGCTTCGATACTTTACAATGCATCTGGAAATTTGAAATATATACATGACATTACATTAACACTCTTCCATGTTGGCCAGGATCCGCAAAGAGCCAGAACGACATAATGTGGACCTAAATTCAAATTACATGAAACATGTAGTAAGTTAGTCTAAAATCAAATTTCTTACCGCCAACAAAACATGATGTCATGCGCTACCATAGGGACTTAAACTAGGTCCTATCCTAACACCACACACAATATTTGAATTCCACACACTACTAGTCATTACCACACACGCCTTAAACTGCAACTGGTTGAAAAATAGGAATAGAGAGCCTTTTGTCACTTCAAACTTCTTGCATGCTGAACATATCCTCCAAAAACTCAAGAACATGATAGAACTAGTGTATGCATACTCTCCTTAGAAACCGCAGAGCAAACATGCATTTTTGAAAGAAATATGGACCATAATTGTATTGCTAGAGAAATCTCTCTACCCAAAAGATATCCTTGAACAAAATCATACTGATATAGACTTCCATACCACCACTATCATAGAGAATAGATGCAAGCATACAAAAGTCATACAAACACTCCTTAGCAACTAATATTATATATTTCTTGATTTTTCATCTTGACAGTAAAATTGCCAACACTGAACAAACTTAACTTCTGACATACAAAATGCAACAAAAAATCTTTTGTAAATAGTCTACAACTCATATTGATAAATCAAGGGGAATATAATCATAATTCAACTTATTCTCAAACTTTTGACTCCAGCCTTTGACATTACTAAAAACTTTTGACATCAATGACAACCAATGTTTAATAATTATTAGTTAGCAAATATTAGGGTTTGTCCTCATCAACTCCTATTAGTCAATCTAAAAATGCTCCTACTTCTAACTATCAATTGTTTAAAAAGATAAAAATTTCATCAAGATAAATTCTCTTCCTAATAACATCCAAGCATAGGTTGCAATTGGAACACATGCAACCACCTATCAATTCAAACCAAGGGATTGAAAGTTCTCACAATTGTTCGAATCCATTCAACCCATTATGTTACAATTACTTAACAATAACTTGATTCAAACTCATCCTATTTGTCTCATGGACACCACCAAATGTTTACCTCCTTTTAACTTGAAAGCCTTCTATCAATATCATCAAGCACATGGGCATGATACTAAGAGAGGTATGCATCTTAAACACCAGGTGCAAGACCTCATTGACTCTAATATCATGTAGTTGGCTAGTGTAAATGATAAAGGAATAAATAAGTGACTCCTCCTAATCAAAATTTACAAATCTATACCAATCCATTAACTACCCATTCAACTAATCTTGTTGAGCCATCTATCGATACACTACCCACATCTATAATGTACAATCATAAATATAAATCATTAGGTCGTATGATTAATACGATAGATACTTTCCCTTGCCAAGAACAACCTAAACTCCTTCCTAATATTTCCTTCACCCACATTTATGCCTCTATTCATGCACCTAATGGTCCTCTTTATATTACCGCTAGAATTAATGACAAACCCACATGGGGAATACTCATTGATTAAGAAAATTCTTAGTGAATGTAATCACATAAGAGTTCCTTTATGTGTATATGAATTGTACCAAGACAAGTACAAGCAATCAAAATTCTTGCTTAGAGCACATGATGGTTCCACCCTTCCTACAATTGGTACCTTAATCCTTTGTGTCCAGGTTTGACCAAAAATTCTAGATGTATCTTTTGCCATAATTCCTACCTCAAACCAATTTCATGTGAAGTTGGGATATCCATGGTCCACTTCCATAAGTTTGTTCCCCTCCATAATACATAAATGTCTCAAGTTTCCACTTGAAGGAAAAGTACATACTATATATCATAGTGGGTTTAATCCCTTGTCTCTTCATGGGAACTTTCCCTTGATTAATTTTGGCCACAACCAACCTAACCCACTCAACCTCATGAGGAATTTATCTTTCTATCATATCAAAAATTCAAAGCTAGGTTTGAATTGCTCAAATTTTTTATAATAGTACCTCAAACTAATCCAACTATTCCCATCGAGGCTCCTCGGTCTCTTGTGGCTACAACGGGTGTTCCTCCTATTCCACAGGTAGCAAAAAATCATGACCTAGATTAGGTATCCTTCATTGACCTTGAACGTTTGGTATCTATGCCAAGGTTCTACCTCTTCCATTCAAGCTAGGACCATGACACAAACACCCAACATAATATAGACTTTATCACACTCTAGAGATTGCTTTTGTTCCTCTTATTTTTTCAGATTCTAGAGGAAAGAAATCCACTGTACGAAAACCTCCTTGCCTTGTTGTCTCTCAACCTTTAACTGTTCCTTTCATTCTTCTTGCAAAGGAATAAAAGGAACTAATGTTGGAAAACACCTAGGTTCGCCCTACACAAGCTCAAACTTGTACACGTCAAAATTGAAATATGAAAGAATGCAGGAAGACAAAGTCATGCTATGGCTCGCTAGATTACCGAAGGTAGTGAATCTTCACCTAATGATCCTTCTCCCATGCAAATAGATTCTAATGAGGTTCCTATCCCTCATCCATCTTCACCATCACCTCACTTCTCTTCACCTTTGTTGCCAAAACATGAACTTGGGCCTTATCTTTCTCAACCAATCTAAAGACTAAACCACCTTCACCACCATCTAGTCCATGAGATTCTTCCATCCCTCCTCCAAAATCTCCTTCTTTGAATGGTAGTTCTTGCAACCACGTTAGTAAAACTACCATAACACCCATTATGGTATATTTTAACATTGATTCAAATGATAACATGGATGAACCATTAGAAAATAATAAAAAATTCTCTTATATTTACAAAATTAATGACCTTAGCTTCTAGAGGCATGTGTGATGATCCTTCTATAGTGAGAAATCCACCACATGTTGAAACTAGTGCCTCTCCTTGTATTGCACTTGTTTTAGTCCCTTTAGCATGTTGCCTTCCATCTTTATATGAAGAGAAAGATTGGGATGCCAATGATTTCCTAAAGATTGGATCACATTTGTGGTACCCTTTATCTTTGTGTTATGCTTGCATGTAATATTACTTCTCATAATGTGTTGCTTGGTGTATATTTTTTTTGTTAGTTCTCTTTGGATGACCCTTAATGTTCTCATTGGTACAAGGATACAAAGGAACAAATTTGTTGTGATATTCTTATATATGTATCTTCATTCTTTTATTTATTGTAAATGCATTTTTTATGCCTTTTGGGGATGATTAACATTAGAACATTTAGGTCTCTTCCATGTTGAACCAAAATTATTATTTATTTTCATGTGGTCCTTTTCCCTTGTACTAGTTGTTCCAAAATATTTTAGGAATGATGTCAATTAAAAAATGATCATCTTGATACTATTGCCAAATTTTCACTTATAGCTCAATCAGGTAGAGCTTACTGATTTGAATTGAAAGGAGAGAGGTACATTTTTAATTATCTTTCCTATATTACATTCAATTGCATAAATAGAAAAACCAAAAGATTACAAAACTATAGTAACAAATCCATTGCATATAACATAGAAAATATTTACACAAATATTTCTCAAAAGAATCTTTATTGATTCAAAAATGTTCATTGTCTCACACAAGCTGTGAGATTTAACTTATTCAATACAAATGAAGAAAAACATATAAATGAATAAGTAAACATGAAAATGTGTATGTAAGGAGAGAGACCAGTCATTGCCCGAGAATGACTGGTTCAATCTGAGTTGTCTTGCACTACTGCTGCCCCAAGTTGTTTGTGTCCCTCCTAGCTCCATATCGCTCCTAGTTCCTACATCTGGCAATAGCAATGGTGTTAGAGAAATGCTCTAAGAAATGAAAGATCTCAAACCTTACATGAACAAACACCTATGCATGTATAAACCAATCTCCATGTGCATTCAATATGCATTTATTTTTCTAACTTGTTTGCTTCATGTGAAAATATAGGAAAGTAATGTTGCTGATTTGTTTCATCAAGTTACAACATGTGGGTTAAAATGCGGCTCCCACAAGGGTTGAGCTTGGCATGCTGAGTTATCAAATAATGATCTCATTTGAGCTTATTTAAGAGGGAAATGCAATCTTAAAAGGCATCATATCAACGTGATCATGGAATGATAGTGAACAAACATATATGGAAAAGTTCACATACTATAGAATTTTCTATGCATAGGGAGTGCAAGGTGTGTAATTTGAAACAATGAGTATTCAGAGAAGGAAGGAGTATAGTGAGCAACATTTTTCAAAGACAAGCCTTCCTAGTGAAAACATAGTTGCAGTAACAAGCGTATATAGTGGCACAACTTACCTCAAGAGAGTAGATATCATGGATAGGGCAATGTAGCAGTAACAATCATAGTCAATTGACAATGCAAGGGAAGTCCTAGAGAATAGATCAAAGGGAAGTATAGTCATGAGGATGACTATAAAGAAGGCACAATCTATTGAGATTGGAGTTATGATAGAAAATAACTGTTATCACAGAATCTAGCAGCGCTCGTTCCACGGATAACCCCCTACGAAACTTGTCCGTTTCCTAGGATTCGTGAAGTTCAAGTACGCATAACGAAGTGATTTTCAAGCCACCTCAAAATGTGTTCCAAAGTCTCAAATAGTTAATTCGAGCATCCCCCTATGTTCACCTCGCGAAGACCTTCGAAACAAGCTCCTTCGCAAAGTTTCACTGTTTGTACTTAGCGAATTGCGAAG
>VDFB02000002.1:142988163-143115870 GCA_007258455.2 Sequoia sempervirens | reverse complement strand
CATCAAGGGTGAAGTGTAATCCTGCACAACCAAAAAAATTCTATTATTTAATTGTATTTTTCAATTTTGGGTTTGTTTTTACCTTGCAGGCATGAAGTAACTCTCTTTTAGTAACCTTGAAAAGGCCCTTTCTTTCTACACTTTGTTCGGTTCCAAATTTAGATGAAATGTGAAGGTATTTGGTGAAATTTCACATTACACTTGGAATGTAAATCCAATGCTCAGGTTGGGATATTAATTTTTTTATTGCTCTTGTAACTCCCTAAATTAAATAAAAAGAAAGAGAATAAAATTTTGTGGGAGTGGAGGTGCCAAAAAGAGGGAGTGGATGATAATTTTGACAAAGATTTGAATTCTTTTTGGAATTTTTTTTTGAAGAGGACAATTTGTAGGAATTTCCATGCCAGAATGGAGGAGGTGGAGGTTTGACTGGTATTTTGGGGAGAGGAAGATGGTCAAAAGCCATAACTGAGAAGACTAGTCTCAGAAAAAAGGGCATAACTTTCTCATACGATAATGAAATATAAAAGATCAAAATGTTTTGGAAAGCTGGGAAGGAGACGCACCAAACCCATAAATTGTTTTAGAAGATTCAGATGAATAGAGTAGTGATAAATAGAGAGTGATGGGTTTGTAGTGAAATTTTGCATATTTATTCTTAATCTTGCCTGTAGATGATTGTTGTTGCAGATAGAGCTTATATGGAGGATTAAATGTTTGTCTTTTTCATGCTTTTTTCTAGTGATAAAGATATTTGTAGCAAGTTTGAAATATTCATTCATGGGTTTTTGTTAATGAAGAGTTTGGGTTCCTTGCCTGTAGCTTGCTAGTAGCTTTGAAGACTAAATATGAGATAGATGACTTGCATAAATCTTGTTGTTGTCTACATAATTTTTTGAATGTTATTTTAGTTGATTTCTCTACGGTTTTAATTAAATGAATGTGCAAAAAATTAGAGTTTGAGAAGTTGGATTGATTAGGATGCAAGATTGGGTAGTTTGATAAGGTTCCATGCTCTTGACTGCATCATAACCATTAAACAACTTCAAAGGAAAAAAAATGATTACAAAAGTTCATGTTGTAGTATTGGGAAACCACACTCCACATCAACAATCAACTATCACATGGAGAAATCACCTAAGTTCATCAAAGGTTTGTAATGGTAAGAGTTTTCATGTTTTTTGTCAATTATTATATCTATTTTTCTCTAATATGAGGTCTATACTTAGTATAGGATAGGATTCACATTTAGTGCTAGTTTAATGTTACTTTATTCCTATATTTTAGAGTTCACAAAAGATATCAAAGAAATTTGGTTGTGAATAAATCGCCAAATTTTGAGGTTGTTTATATTAGATATAAAGTTAGTATGCCTCTATGGGGATTATGTAGAGGTCAAGGTGTTAACATTATAGGAAGAATACAAGATATTTTAATTAATGAGAAAAATCTAGATCTAGTTGAATTTTATTGAAGAATATAGAAGAGGTCATAACCCTAGAGATGATGGAAGTGATGAGTAAAATGAAATAAGGAATAATAATTTTCCAAAGAAATGAATATGTTTATGATCTAGATCAAGTGTAGATGTTGAAGGTAATTTTAATTGTTAGTAAGAGATATAAACTTGGTGTTTCTAGTTGTTGTAGTAGTTTGAATACTAACAATTTATATATTAACCTTGGATAAGTTAGAAAAATAATTTGAGTATAAAAAATAGTTAGCTATTGGAAGAGTGAACTATGATAATACAAAATTAAAAGGTCATGTTGCATTATGGTAGAAATAAGTGTAACTAGAGAGAAATGAAAGAGGAAAATAAAAGATTGAAATATGAGATATCATGGTCAAAAAATTGACAGCTAAGTTTATTTTCGTAGAGTGTCATTTAGATATATGAAATAAATTATATGGTTTAAGACAAAATAATATGAATATGAAGGACTATTTTGAAGATCCTAGAATCCCAAGATCTATACTTTCTAAGTATGTTTCTAAAGTAAAAATATAGATATAATGACTAGAAACACCCTCAAGTTGATCATTTTATTTTCCTATCCCATCCTAAGATAGTGAAGGAGGTTATATAACACTTTAGAGGAGGTTTTGGTGACCCTCTTGAAATATCAAATTTCGTAGATCTTTATTTCTAACTAGCTAACTCTCCCATAGGCAAGTAAGAGGCTCAATAGTAATGATTATTGGATATTTCTAGAGGATGCTATGGAAGAAGATGAAAATGATTTTAAAATTTAGATAAATATAACCCATAAAGTAAGGGGCAAACTAAGATAATAAATAATATATTGGAATTTTTTTAAAGGTGTTTAACAAGAGAAAATATAGGAAATTGAGATATGAAATTAGTGCAAGCAAAGTTTTCCTATAATAATTTAGTGAATAGTACATTACAAGGAAAAAATATTTTAAATAACATATGGCTAGATCCATAGAAATGTAGTAGAATTGAGGGATATTAGAGATGATGTAAATAATTAGAGAAACTGAATGCCAATTATAAGAAGAAGGCTGATAAGAAATATGAAGTTCGATACAAAGTGATGATATCAATAATGAAAAAAATATTTCTATAGTGCAAACAATAAACTAAAGATGAAGAGGTTTAGTCCATACCATACCATATGGAAGTTTGATCAAATATGAAGTTGTGTTACTAGCAAGATTTGGTGTATAATTATTATTCAAAATTACATATTTATATATCATGAAGGAATAATAGAAGAATAAAACATAAAATTGAATTATATGGTGTAGAATCCTAAAAAAGTAGCTATAAAAGATATTAGACGGTATAATTAGGAAGACTGCAAAGAAATATAAATTATTAATAATACTTGGTAAAGTGGCAAGATAGACATATTGAGGTCTCTACATGGATATACATAGCTAAGGTGGACCATTTTGGTTGTCCTTTAGTTTGTAGCTTTGAGAGAAAGTGATTCTCACTTTTATTTACCTAAGGTGTTTAATGCAAGATCATGTGAAGTGAAGAATATTCTTCCCAAGAATCATCTTCACCTTCTACCATATCCAAATTGTGCCCTTCATGAATTGGGAGGCCCCCTTATAAAAGGGTCCATCTTCTTCCTTTTCCATGAATTTATCTTTGTTATGTACTTGGTTCACTTTTTTGGTCTATATTGACATCTTCTTGTACTAGATTGACCTCTATCTTAGAGAAATTTGGTTACTCTCATTTACCTCCTTATTGCCTTCCATTTTTCTTTTTACCTCAAAAGGGATATTGATAAGCCTCTTCTAGTAATATGAACATAATAATTCTTATTTCATCTTAGATGTTAAGCTTTATTCCTTTCACACATCTTTCTACTTTCTCTTCGTTTAGCTCATGATACCTTGATGGAATGGTCAACTTGTAGAGCTTGTTAGTGTAATCCTTAATACCTATCTCTATTTGTCTTTTTTTAATAGATCTAGCTAGTAATTTATAAATAAAAAGTTTTCATTTATCTTGATAACCATATTATCCTAACAATTCATCTTATCTCTTCCTCCTTGATTTATTTGTATTTGTATTTCTTTCCACCATATGGTTGCTTGACCTTTCAATTTGGTCTATGATAATCACACTCTCTTAGGGTTAGAAATATCTTTATACTTGAAATCATCTTCATGATATAGTTAGTTATCTCTTCTAGATTTGATGTTCTCAAGAAGTTTGGAGCACATATTCTATTCCCTTTCATATTTTAGAGATGTCTCTTAAAAACCTATCATCTCCAATTTTGTCTTTTAGATTCTCAACTTGCTTCTACTCTCCATCATCACCTTATGCTTTAGGGATAAAAATAATAAATCAAACTTGAATCCTAATACTAGCTTCAAGGAATGGTCAAAAGGGAAAGGAAAATTAGAAGAGTAAAATTTTATGAAGGGAAATTAGATGTAGTCAATAAATGGAATGATGTTTGAAACATTTTGTTTTAAAATAAACCCAAATAAAACCCAACTCTACCCAAACAATATATACTTATCCAGGACTAGGGAAAAATAAGAAGACATAACTTGATAGATTTTTTTTATGCATGAATAAAATTAGCGTTTTTTGTTGACATGAGATTATAATTCAATTAGGGATGCTCCTATATTTTCTACATTTGTTTGAAACATCAAATGTTATTATATCTTTATCTAACCTATAGTATTAGAGTGCACTATATTTATGAATTATTTTATTTAATTATATACCAACTTTATTATGTACATAGGATAAGCTTGCTTTCACTTGTCTTATTATTGAGACCCTCTTCTATCTTTAGAGTTATTATTTACTTAATCACCACACTTAGCCAATCACTTTAAAGTATATTTGGCTTGAGTTTAGAGTCTACTTTGTTATAACATAATAAATATTGGCTATTTTTCCTTTGTATAAGTTTCTTAGTTTACAAAACTCCCTTCTACATCATCCACATTTAATTGACACATCAAGTATTATAATATAACTTCATAGATAACTTATAGCAATCTTAATTGTAACATTCTAACAAAATTAGAACATCTAATTGAGAATAGACATAAATACACCAAACATCAAGTGATTCTTATCTACTAGATTGTAAAAGTAGGTGATGTATCTTTCCATGGGAAATGGTTCATGCAATCTCAAGTTGCTAACAAATTTCCATGTATTATTTCACAACTCGCAACCATGGGTGACTTTACTTCTCAAGAAGGTGTTACTAATCTAGAAGGATCTATGACTTTGATTACATCAAGGTATAATGCATTACTTTGTGCTAGGTATTATCTTGCTTTGAAGCTCTAGTTCCTCTCTATTTATTGTATAGAACATTATTACCTACCCTATTCAACATAGTTATTATATGATATTTCTAGAAAATAGTGAAATATAAGATTTGAATTGGTGGAGGACATGCAATTTTTCTTAAAATATAACTTATAATATGTTCATTTATCTTTCATCCTTATATATTAACTTAACATGAATATTATTAAAAAATTTAATCAAAATAGTTTATAGACATATTGTATTATTATACTAACCTGAGAATCCACTTGATTAATGGTGGCTAGGTGTAGTGTTGTGTTTCCAAAAATATCTCGATCATAATTCACCAATTTTGCAACTTCTTCAGGCTTATACTATAATAGTAGCTTTTGCACCACCTCAAGTCGATCATTTTCTACAACAAAGTGTAGAGCAGTTTTAAGGTCATTGCTACAAATTTCAAGACAGTCTGGCATTATTGAAATGAATATATCAATTATATCCCAATGACCCTTGATGGCTGCTACATGCACCGCACACCTTCCAGAATTATCCTTTTTTGTCATTAAACTCATGTCAAAACAAAGCATATTCCATGGACTCAATGAAACATTTATTATTTCAGTAACAACTCTTGTATCTCCCCCATGGATGGCACAATGCAAAGGTGTGGCACCATGGACATCATCGATAAGTGTTATGAGATGCAATATGTTGCAAAGGCTCTGCCTCTCAATTATCAGCTTCACAACCTTTGTATCACATTAACATCAATCTTAATAATTAGAAAAGTAAAAATTTATTACAAAAATCAACACCTTTAAATAAAAAGATTGCTAAACATAATTCATAATACCAAATACATTATATAATACTCACATTTAGTAGCAAATTTATATGATTTTTCAATATTTTCTTAAGTTTAATTTTTTTTATAAAGTCAAAATGAATATATTAGGACTCAAATGTAGAGAACAACTATTTTTATGTGTGTTTGGATTTAGTCTTGACATTTATAATATACAACTTTATGTCAAGAAATAAGAATAGTTTGATTCAATGGTAGGGAAAACTCTCAATGTTTTTCAAAATATTGATAGCATTTGGGTTGTATACCCTTTTAAAGGATCTATAATTAAATTTTAAAAAATGAACATTTTAATAATTTGAAGTAGTACAGACTCATTAAAGTAATAAACAAAAAAATATAAATGTTAATTTAGTATAATTATTTATTTCAGATTTACATCTTAAAAAACTACTCTAAAAAAAACTGGAAAAAAACAGATTTTTTGGAAGATAATTTAACAAAATAATTTTATACATAAAAAATTATAATAAACAAATAAAAATAATACTATATCACCTAAGAAAATAAAAAATAAATTATTTTTATTTCTCGCAAGAAAGTGGCTTTACCAAAATGTCCTCCGTAAGCAGCAACATGGAGGCATGTTTGATGGTCATTCCTTGGCCAGATGATGAGATATAAAGGCGTGGCCTCTACCAAAACCCTAACTGCTTCCACGTGACCGTGCTCTGAAGCTATTAGCAGAGCTGACTCTCCAAACTGATTGCGTTTAGCGGCTGGACACTTGTTGTAGCGGAGAAGAGTGCTAATTATCTCAGCATTTCCCCGCTTAGCAGCTTCGTGCAGCGCCGTATTGCGATCAACATTTCGAGCTCCAGACATACAACAGCCTTTGACATTGAGAAGAATCCATTGAAGGAGCTCCAAATGGCCTTCCTTTGCAGCAATGTGCAGAACAGTATTGCCTTCAAAAGTAACTTCCCTTAGTTTTCTAGGGTTTTGCCCGTGCAATTTCTTAACTTCTTCGAGATCGCCATTTTTGGCAGCAAGGAAAGCTTCAGGATGCATCTTTCTCGTGTGCTTTTTTTAAGCTTTCTTGTTCTCTGATAAATTGATCAGTCAGTCTGTCACCGAATCTCTCTTCATACTCTGTCACTTTATAATATATCCTTAGGCTTGTCTCTGAAGCTTCCATACATGTTTTCCATGGAGTCCTTGAAAGCTAAACTCCCTTTCACTTTGTTCTCGTCTGGAATAATTTCTTTCTTTATTTTCATTTCCCGTGTCTGTATTCTGTTTTCTTTCCCAATGGGAGAATAAATAAAGATAAATGCTCTGTTTTCTTTTCCAATGCATCATCTTTAGCCATCAGTTGGGTTTCTTTATTTTCCTTTTTTTAAATATTCTTAAATTATGCGGAAAACTATTAAATATGCCTTATCTTTGCTTTTTTAATTACCCACTTGTTTTTAATAATCCTTATTTTAATGTAGGTAATTTTTTTAATTGAAATAATTAGATTATTTAGACACATGATCTTTTTGTTTATGTAGTTATTAAAAAATATTTAAATTAATAAATTATTTTTTGGTTTACTAAGGGATTTAGTTCTTGAGAGTTGTGAAAGTGAATTGGGTCCAATCATACTTTCAATAAAATTGGACTTTAGTGTGATGTAATCAAGAAACATATTATCATCCTTATCATTAAACTCAACTAATTAAATTACAACATTTTAATATTATACATATTCTTTTAATTTTATCAAACATCTTTTAAAATTTAATTGCAAATTTTGTTTCATAAAAATTGGTGTTTTATTTTCAAAGAACCCTTCCTATGCCATCCCAAATCTACCTTAAGCTGTTAAGCTTCTACAAAGGAACTTAGCTTTGATACCAATTGAAGGGCACATAGTCTACTAAGAGGCGGGGGGGTGAATCAATAGACCCACTTAATTCAAAATTCTCAACTTCAACACTAATTACTAGATCATGCAATTTAGAACTTTTGCTACAATTATCAAAATATATGGGTTTACTCAACAAATCCCACATAAAAAATCAAAACATAAGAGCATAATAGACACACATGAACACCAAATGTACATGGAAACCCAAGATGGGAAAAACCACGGTGAGAAAAGTTGCTTGGATCTATTGTCCAAATCCACCCTCACAAAGCATAAATAATCAAGTGAATTTTACAAATTGAAGTAGGCACTGACCTACTGAAGACACCAATCCCCTGAAGTGTATGTAGGCACCAACCTATTAGAGACACCGATCCCCAATTGAATCAGTACAACAAGTAGAACACCAATCCTATCATATTACAATGATAAGGCTTGCAGATCTACAATGTAACTCAATACATGTATTGAGTCATAACTAACACTCTTCCTCACTGCATATGATCTTCTGATATAGGTGCACATACTGTAATGCAATTTTCTTTTTCATCTTCACCACCTTCTCTTCAATTTGCACAAGCAACCAACTATTCCTCACATAGTTATAATTCTAATTCATGTAGACATGCTTCGATACTTTACAATGCATCTAAAAATTTGAACTATATACATGACATTACATTAACACTCTTCCATGTTGGCCGGGGATCCGCAAAGAGCCAGAACGACATAATGTGGACCTAAATTCAAATTACATGAAACATGTAGTAAGTTAGTCTAAAATCAAATTTCTTATCGCCAACAAAACATGATGTCATGCACTACCACAGGGACCTTAACTAGGTCCTATCCTAACACCACACACAATATTTGAATTCCACACACTACTAGTTGTTACCACACAAGCCTTAAACTGCAACTAGTTGAAAAATAGGAATAGAGAGCCTTCTGTCACTTCAAACTTCTTGCATGCTGAACATATCCTCCAAAAACTCAAGAACATGATAGAACTAGTGTAGGCATACTCTCCTTTGAAACCGCAAAGCAAACATGCATTTTTGAAAGAAATATGGACCATAATTGTATTGCTAGAGAAGTCTCTCTACCCAAAAGATATCCTTGAACATAATCATATTGATATAGACTTCCATACCACCACTATCATAGAGAATAGATGCAAGCATACAAACGTCATACAAACACTCCTTAGCAACTGATATTATATATTTCTTGATTTTGCATTTTGATAGTAAAATTGCCAACACTGAACAAACTTAACTTTTGACATACAACATGCAACAAAAAATATTTTGTAAATCTTCTACAACTCGAATTGATAAATCAAGGGGAATATAATCATAATTCATCTTATTCTCAGACTTTTGACTCCATCCTTTGACATTACTAAAAAATTTTGACATCAATGACAACCTATGTTTAATAATTATTAGTTAGCAAATATTAGGGTTTGTCCTCATCAACTCCTATTAGTCCATCTAAAAATGCTCCTACTTCTAACTATCAATCATTTAAAAAGATAAAAATTTCATCAAGATAAATTCTCTTCCTAATAACATCCAAGCATAGGTTGCGATTGAAACACATGCAACCACCTATCAATTCAAACTAAGGGATTGAAAGTTCTCACAATTGTCTGAATCCATCCAATCCATTATGTTACAATTACTTAACAATAACTTGATTCAAATTCATCCTATTTGTCTCATGGACACCACCAAATGTTTACCTCCTTTTAACTTGAAATCCTTCTATCAATATCATCAAGCACATGGGCATGATACTAAGAGAGGTATGCATCTTAAACACCAGGTGCAAGACCTCATTGACTCTAATATCATCTAGTTGGCTAGTGTAAATGATAAATGGAATAAATAAGTCACTCCTCCTAATCAAAATTTACAAATCTATGCCAATCCATTACCTACCCATTCAACTAATCTTGTTGAGCCATCTATTGATACACTACCCACATCTATAATGTACAATCATAAATATAAATCATTAGTTCATATGATTAATATGATAGATACTTTCCCTTGCCAAGAACAACCTAAAATCCTTCCTAATATTACCTTCACCCACATTTATGCCTCTATTCATGCACCTAATGGTCTTCTTTATATTATCGCTAGAATTAATGACAAACCCGCATGGGGAATACTCATTGATTAAGAAAATTCTTAGTGAATGTAATCACATAAGAGTTCCTTTATGTGTATGAATTGTACTAAGACAAGTACAAGCAATCAAAATTAATGGTTAGAGCACATGATGGTTCCACCCTTCCTACAATTGGTACCTTAATCCTTTGTGTCCAGGTTTGACCAAAAAGTCTAGATGTATCTTTTGCCATAATTCCTACCTCAAACCAATTTCATGTGAAGTTGGGATATCCATGGTCCACTTCCATAAGTTTTTTCCCCTCCATCATACATAAATTCCTCAAGTTTCCACTTGAAGGAAAAGTACATACTATATATGATAGTGGGTTTAATCTCTTGTCTCTTCATGGGAACTTTCCCTTGATTAATTTTGGCCACAACCAACCTAACCCACTCAACCTCATGAGGATTTTATCTTTATATCATATCAAAAATTCAAAGCTAGGTTTGAATTTCTTAACTTTTTTATAATAGTACCTCAAAACCAATCCAATTATTCCCATTGAGGCTCCTCGGTCTCTTGTGGCTACAATGGGTGTTCCTCCTATTCCACAGGTAGCAAAAAAAATGACCTAGATTAGGTATCCGTCATTGACCTTGAACGTTTGGTATCTATGCCAAGGTTCTACCTCTTCCATTCGATCTAGGACCATGATGCAAACACCCAACATAATATAGACTTTATCACACTCTAGAGATTGCTTTTGTTCCTCCTATTTTTTCAGATTCTAGAGGAAAGCAATCCATTGTGTGAAAAACTCCTTGCCTTGTTGTCTCTCAAAATTTAGTGGTTCCTTCCATTCTTCTTGCAAAGGAAGAAAAGGAACTGATGTTGGAAAACACCTAGGTTCCCCCTACACAACCTCAAACTTGTACATGCCAAAATTAAAATATGAAAAAATGCAAGAGACAAAGTCATGCTATGGCTCGCTAGATTATTGAAGGTAGTGAATCTTCACCTAATGATCCTTCTCCCATGCAACTAGATTCTAATGAGTTTCCTATCCCTCATCCATCCTCACCATCAGCTCACTTCTCTTCACCTTTGTTTCCAAAACATGAACCCAGGCCTTATCTTTCTCAACCATTCTAAAGACTAAAATTTTCACCACCTTCACCACCATCTAGTCCATGATATTCTTCCATCCCTCCTCCAAAATCTCCTTCTATGAATGGTAGTTCTTGTGACCACGTCAGTAAAACTACCATAACACCCATTATGGTATATTTTGACATTGATTCAATTGATAACATGGATGAACCATTATAAAATAATAAAAATTCTCTTATATTTACAAAATTAATGACCTTAGCTTCTAGAGGCATGTGTGATGATCCTTCTATAGTAAGCAATCCAACACATGTTGAAACTAGTGCCTCTCCTTGTATTGCACTTGTTTTAGTCCCTTTAGCATGTTGCCTTCCATCTTTATATGAAGAGAAAGATTGGGATGCAAATGATTTCCTATAGACCGGATCACATTTGTGGTACCCTTTATCTTTGTGATATGCTTGCATGTACTATTACTTCTCATAATGTGTTGCTTGGTGTATATTTTGTTTGTTAGTTCTCTTTGGATGACCCTTAATGTTCTCATTGGTACAAGGATACAAAGGGAACAAATTTGTTGTGATATTCTTATATATGTATCTTCATTCTTTTATTTATTATAAATACACTTTTTATGCCTTTTGGGGATGATGCAAAACATCAAGAAATTTAGGTCTCTTCCAGGTTGAACCAAAATTATTATTTATTTTCATGTGGTCCTTTTCCCTTGTACTAGTTGTTCCACAATATTTTAGGAATGATGTCAATTCAAAAATGATCATCTTGATACTGTTGCTAGATTTTAATTTATAGCTCAATCAGGTAGAGCTTGTTGATTTGAATTGAAAGGAGAGGTACATTTTTAATTATCTTTCCTATATTACATTCAATTGCATAAATAGAAAAATTAGAAGATTACAAAACTATAGTAACAAATCCATTGCATTTATACAATTGCATATAACATAGAAAAGATTTACATAAATATTTCTCAAAAGTAATCTTTATTGATTCAAAAATGTTCATTGTCTTACACAAGCCGTGAGATTTAACTTATTCAATACAAATGAAGAAAATCATATACATGAATAAGTAAACATGAAAATGTGCATGTAAGGAGAGAGACCATTCATTTCCTGAGAATGACTGGTTCAATCTAAGCTGTCTTGTGCTGCTGCTGCCCCAAGTTGTTTGTGTCCCTCCTAGCTCCATATCACTCCTAGTTCTTGCATATGGAAATAGCAATGGTGTTAGAGCAATTCTCTAAGCAATGAAAGATCTCAAACCTTACATAACAAACACCTATGCATGTATAAACCAATCTCCATGTGAATTCAATATGCATATATTTTTCTAACTTGTTTGCTTCATGTGCAAATATAGGAAAAGTAATGTTGCTGATTTGTTTCAAGTTATAGCACGTGGGTTAAAATGCGGCTCCCACAAGGGTTGAGCCCAACATGCTGAGTTATCAAATAATGATCTCATTTGAGCTTATTTAAGAGGGAAATGCAATGTTAAAAGACATCATATCAATGTGATCATGGAATGATAGTGAATAGACATATATGGAAAAGTTCACATACTGTAGAATTTTCTATGCATAGGGAGTGCAAGGTGTGTAATTTGAAATAATGAATATTCAGAGAAGGAAGGAGTATAGTGAGCAACATTTTTCAAAGACAAGCCTTCCTAGTGAAAACATAGTAGCAATAGCAAGCGTATATAGTGGCACAACTTACCTCAAGAGAGTAGATATCATGGATAGGGCAAGGTAGCAGTAACAATCATATTCAATTGACAATTCAAGGGCAGTCCTAAAGAACAAATCAAAGGGTAGTATAGTCATGAGGATGACTATAAAGAAGGCACAATCTGTTGAGATTGGAGTTATGATGGAAAATAACTTTAATAGTCTTCAAGCAATTTCCATGCAAAAGTGATAGTCATGACTTTATAGACAAATGTCAAGTCTAAATGGTAGCATATTTTTGAGTGACAGTCCATAAGGTTCCATGAGAACAAGGAAAAAGAGCAGCAGATCAGTTTGTCAAGCATATCATAATGAGAAGAGAAATTATGACAAAGAGTGCACAACAAGGTGTTAAAGAGAATAAAGTGCCTAAGATAGAAGCAATCTATAGCTTACAGTCATATCAAGGGCTTAGAGATAGCCAACAAGGAGAGTCATGAAATGGTAGAAGATTGAAGTGGCTTTCATCACTATGACAACATATATCCATGTCAACTCCATGACAATAAAGGAGAAATCACGGTGAAGGTGAGAGTTGATAGTATGCAAAGATTTAATTCTATTAAAAGATTAAGTAAGAATGGTACCAAAGCAAATAAAAGTTACTTGCAAGTAAGATTTAGTGCCAAGAGGAGCTTCTCATATCACATGAAAATTAGCTCAAATCTCATATTTGGGTATACATTGCTTAGCTGCAGATATTTCACTTGTGATTGTGCTTTTCCTTTCAAATATTGGTGCCATATCAAACTTGTCTTTCATTCATTTCTTGTGACAAGAAATGTCATTAAAATGAACATGAAAAAAGCTCAAGGCTGTGGCCTGTACAGGAGAAAAATTATGAGCAGAGGCATGGGTTTCTATTGATTAACCCAACAATAGGTAATCTCCCAGAAGTAATCTATGAAGGAGGAAAGCAAGTGTAAATCTATTTGTTTTCATGCAAATAGGCTCAATTTTGAACATAATTTTCTTTTAGAAAATGAAGTGAAGTAGCAAAAAATTTGTTACCCAGCTATAGTCTTTAATTCTTCAAAGTATTCTTGTCAAGAAATGCTTTCACAGGGTCCAATATTAGCTTTCCATGGTAGCCAGGTGAAGAAGAGATCATAGAGAATAAGAAACAAGTAAAATGAGTGGAAGGAACTACATAATGCCGTAAGACCCAAATAATTAACAAAGAAGCTTTTATTCATTTTTATTTTCAAAAAATAACTTACCAACTTGTCTGAGTGGAAAATCAACAAGTTCTAGCATAAGAAATGCCTCTGTGTGGCCTTGAATTTGCCATAGAAGCCTTTTACAGAGTTTTAGAAACCCTAAGTTGATAGTGGTGGCTAAGCTTCTTCTAGAAGCTTCAAGGAACGAATGAAGTAAGTGTTTTATTTTTGACTTTTGATTTTAGGGTTACTAACCCTAATGATGTCGATAGATAATGGAAGTTTTTCCATTCTTTTTACAAAAATTAAATGCTAAACTATATGATCCCGTGGCTTTTCAAATGTTATTGACTTAGGCAAATGTGCTATGGCTTGTATTTTTTAAAATGCTTATACCTTTGTAATATACCACATCAAATCCTATGGTGAATACTTTTGACAAGTGGAGGCCACATCAACTATATTTTCTTCATGCTTCAGAACATACGTACCATTATTGTTCCTTGACTAAGTTTTATTTGCATGTGGCTCAATTGTAAAATAAAACTTTAAGGTGTAATTATAAACCTTAAGTCATGTTGTTATTATTAAATGCAAATGAAGGATGGCTTAGTTGATCAAGGAGAGGTAGTTATCAATTGTCTTTATGCTTTTGGAAAACATTTAGGGGTCTTGTAGAGATGGTTGAAAACATGTGGAGGGAATATAAGAATTTTTTGTTTCCTTTGAGAGATTTTTAGGGGTGGTTTCATGAGCCAATATGTTGGACAAAGTCAAGTCTTTCTTTTTCCACCTTTTGGAGTATATCTAGAGGCTAGACAATATATCTAGAGGCTAGAAAATAGGCTTTTAAAAGACTTACGAAAAATGAAGATGCTTCTAGAGCCTTTTTTGGTGGAACCACTTAGGCTTGGTTACTTATTCATTTTTGTAACTTTTTTTAGAGTTAGTTCTTGGTTATTTTTCTGCTTTGTGACTTCTGTGAGTCCTTTGAGGAGAATATAGTGTATTGTAACTCTTTTGACTTGAATGACAGTGGATGCTTGAAAATTAATGAAGTAAAGTATTTTACCTTCTCAATTCTTCTATTATACTATGTGCAAGTATTTGATAGATAAGATTACTTGTGAATGTTTTCTAATTCCTTGTGATTTTTGTCTCAAAGTTAGCACCTTTTGCAGAAATACATGCATGTTGCAGGTCATAAGTTGTATCAAAAAGTGAAAATGCTTATAGTTGTGAAAGTTATTTTTCTCTCTAGGAATTTAGCATTTTAAAAGTCTTCTTATGAAATAATTATGCGAGAGGCATATGAGGTTGATTTGTGTGAGTTGAGCTTTTTCATTTGATTAGTTTGTGTATGTAAGTTGTTTACAAGTTAGGTTAACATTTAGGCGTATCACTGTGGAATAGTGTTTTATTAGTTTTCATTTTAAGTTATCCTTCTCCCCTTTTCCTCATAAATCCAATAGATTAGGTTATACCAAAAGGAAGCCGACCTTCTCCGGAGGTTGAATTCTACTTATAAGTAACCCATAGCTTTAGAGGTCTTCCCATGTTTTCTCTGAATTGTTGAACATTGGGTTCAATAGGGTCCAATTTCAATAGATAACAGATACATGTTATTTATCATTCATATTGACCCTAGATCCTTGGATCCCTTATGTGCTATTTATGATATTACTTGTTATATATGGTATTTATTTTATTTGGGTGCAACCCCTTGTTATGATGTAGCTTTTTGACACATATCACTTGTCATATATATTTTAGAAAGCTCTCATGCCTTATTTTACAAGTATCACCCTTTCTACCTTAAAGTTAATTTCTCCTGATTGGTGCTAGAGCAATTACTTTAAGGTGGGGGAATACATTCCTCTATGTACTTCACTTAATTCACACACCACGAACCTAGTGATTCTATCATAACATTTCTTGAACAAATTTGTAGCACTTTACCAAAGTTACCCAACATACAACATGTTTTTCTTGTCCCATAATTTTTGATATTGTTGACATGAAAATCACCTAGTGAATATCACACTTCACTAGCATATCTTGTTTACATTTGATACTTGTGAAACTCACCTAGTGAATATTGGGTTTCACTAGCTTGTGTTGTTTCTAGTGGGGCTCACCTAGTGAATATCATACTTTGCTAGCATGTGATGCTTTCACTTCTTCATGAGCTACCTAGAAAATAGTAGACTTTGCTAGGTCATGACTTGTGAATGCCATATTTAGGAATGGATCCTAGTAAGAATCTATAGATCTTGCTAATCTATGATGCCATACCTTTCAAATTTTTGTTTACCTTGTATGCATTGTGTATGCTTCATGTTTGCTTCATGTATTCTTTGTGTATGTTTGGATTGATATATGTTTTATTGCATGATGTATTATATATGTGTGTGTGTTCCTTCCATCCTAAAATTGTTGTTCGATAGGATCCTTAGCTCAAGGGTTATCTCATCTCTTAGCTTAGTGCTATCTTATCTCCTCAATATTTTGATGAGAGGAACCTTTGGATTCTCCATACTTTAGTGTGAGTATAAGCATAAGTTCATACCCTCACTAAAGTAGGGGCTACATTTTGTGTCATAAATCATCATGTTCGACAATTTCACACTAGGTTTGGCAACTTCTTAAGTGCATGTGCCTAATTATTCTTACAAGTTACCCGCTTAATTATCATTTTTGGGAAAGTGAATTAAATCCTTATTTAACAAAATTTTATAGAGCTTAAAAGGCCTGAACTAGGGCACCCAACACCATTTTCCCATCTAATCAAGCCCTAAATTTCAAATTTTATTGTCAACCTCAATATGTTTAAGAATTCAAATTCAATTGTCAGCTTATCTTAGTAGTTAATGTGAGATATATTTAAAACCATATAGATATAAGTTCTTCCCTCCATTTGAACATCTATAAATTTAATATCTCTTTAGCATCTTAGAGGAAATTAATGCAATATTGAATGTATGATAAGTAGAATATCTACAATATAATTATAGTCAATTATAGTTTGCAACACATCAGTAAATTCACATTCATGCATTGTAAGATGTTTCATGTTTATGTTTATTATTATTATGTGCACTAAAAATTGGAGGATCTCCAAGCATCCTTTTACTTCTCCTTGTATGTGATGAGCAAAGTGACTTCAACCTAACAAGGATTTTAGATATGAGTGGTAAGTTCTAGTTGTGCTATTTATTATTCATATTTATTTATTTGGCTTTGCTCCCTCGAGAGCATGAAATATTTACCATTATCATCATAGCCATTTGTGGAGGTGAAAACACCAAAACAGGGTTCGACCAAGGAAATCCACTATATGACACAACCCTTCTCCCTCCTTCCATTTTATAGGCTATAGGCATGAGGTTGATTGAAGTGCATATGAGATCTCAAGGCCTCAAAACTCTAATTAATGCATTTATCTACCTATTATCAACAAATTAGGGCAAGATGATTATTCAAACACTGCCAAACTTCAGATATGAGTTTTCATAGTCATAGAATTGTAGACACTACTTCACTTGCATTGGCTCTAAAACCTTAGAATTTAGCACTCTGGAATAGAGCACCTAATGCCCCTATCATGCAAGTTCAAATCTAAATTTAAATGCTAGGTTCTTCTTTATCTGCACTCTCTAGATCTTATATTTGTTTCTATATTTATGTTTTGGATTTTTTAGATTCTATCATAGTTGGTTATTTTGGTCTTAGTTCACATAGTTCAATATATTTACTCCAATAAATCACTTACATCG
The DNA here is from genome assembly GCA_007258455.2 of Sequoia sempervirens. NCBI lineage: Eukaryota > Viridiplantae > Streptophyta > Pinopsida > Cupressales > Cupressaceae > Sequoia > Sequoia sempervirens. The sequence continues at coordinate 143,098,450 of VDFB02000002.1, read as the reverse complement.
ACACACAAAAAGGGACCAAAAACATGACCAACCTATTTGGCTCTCCCTTGAGGACAACAACCAACCAAGGTCCCTTGGTTACTTTTGTGTCCCTCAATGTTTATGTTAGAATGAGTGATTTAGGTTAGGGTGTTTAGCATAGAAATCATTTCACCATCTTATAGTACACATTGCATTGAATGAAGAAAGGCTAGGGAATTGGTGATATTGATCTTAATTGTCTTTTTGTCACTCAAGAAAAGATCTCATGCTTGATATGGTATAATTATCCATTTCTACATAGTTTTGATTTGATAAACTATGAAAGGGATTGATCCCATTATAAAACAACCATAAAGGCATGAAAGACAAGTCTCACCAGAAGTGAGACAAGAGAAAACTAAAAACTAATAAAAAAAGTAGTAGAAACCAAGGCCAACTAAAGAATAGGAAAGGCCATCCACCAACCGATTGAAATGACTATAGGTCCCCTAAAAACTTCATGCATTTAATAGCTTATCATTCATAGTTTAGGAAGTCCAATTTGTCTTCAAATGATAGCTCCTTAGAAGCCTTACTCATATCTTCTAATGGATGGAAGGGAAGCTAGAATTGCTTGGAGAAATAAATTTAGATATTTTTCTTGATGTTGGAGGGAGTGATGTGGGGGAGAAGCTCATGAGTCATTTCCTCTAACTTTCATTTATATTTCCTTTTATCCAATTCCTCTTGAAAGACTTGGAGGGTAGTGTTGGTGTTCTCCATAAACTCTTTATAGTAGGAAACAATTTCGTGCATATTTTTAAAAATATTTTCTTGGTTGACTTGGAGCTTACCAACCTCAGACACCAAATTTCTCCAGTCTTCAATGGAGCCAAACAAATGCTTGATGTTATTGACCTCTTTCTTTAGTCATTCTCAGTTGTCAAAAGTGGTAGCTATATTTTTTATGGCATTCCAAACATCTTATTTACCAACCTCCTCAGGTTGTTTTGAAGTTTTAGACATAACAATGGATTTAAGATTGTGGATTTTATTTTTGGTAGCATACATTTGAGTGAGTTTCCACTTTAAAAGATCATTCTAAAGATTGTAGGATTTACAAAGATCATCAATCTTGTCCTAGAGCAGGACCACAAAGGTTATATAGAGTCAAATTTTAGGCATTCGATAGGTCTTGTGAAGAATAATTAGAAGGAACTTTCTTTGGAGGAGGTGAAGGAGAAGGATGGACCCTAGAGTGGGGAGAATGCAAAGTTTTAAACCAATTCAGGAGAGCTCGAGGTGACTGAAACATCATCTAAAATAGGGACAAAGAAACCTTCAAGGGGTTGTTGAAAGCAAACATTTTTACCCTTCGAAGAGGAAGGGGAGGGATCACTCACCATAATTTTTCCTTTCAAATAAGGGGTAAATGGAGGCCCCAATTCCTTTTTGGAAGAAGTCATTATCTTAAGAGAGGAGGGGGTTGATGAATTTACACTTTTTGGTGGTGGAGCCATATTCTAGTTGGATAAGGGAGGGGTTTTAAACACACGAATGCATAGAGTGTGCAGGGGTTAGGACAATATTATATAGGTAAAGGTGAAAGATTAAGCTTTGGCGAAGGGGAAAAGACATCGATAATTATGAATTTTTTCACAGACTCTTCTAGAGAGGAAAAAATCTAGAAGGAAAAATTCATTTTCAAATTATAATGAAAATGGTTTAACATTAGGAAGAGATAGGTATGTAATCACTTATAATAGCCCTCTAGAGTGGTGTAGCTCATTATAACTTCAACAATCTTCTTCTAGATGCTCGAAAGGTCCTCTTTGTTAAAACCATTTTGGAGTCTTTGTTAGACACTTAAGTAAACTTGTAGGATGACTTAAATACATATATATGATTATATCTTATTTAAAATTTAAGGTAGCCACAAGATGACTACTCATATCACAATACACATTATAGGGTTAGGGGCATAACATAAAGACACACATTTAGATTTGGATTCTCTATTCTTCTAAATTATGGAAATAGATTCTACAATCAATAGTGATATATTTATTCCCAATAGGAGAAATATTATTTATAGGCTATATAGGGTAAAAACAAGAAGTTGGGTCCACGAAGAGGGGAAGTTTTAGCCAAAAAAAAATCTCACAAGAAACATGTATGCGTTATGCTTTGGGTACCTGAGCCTAAAAAAATGTGTGTTATACTTCGGGTACGCACTAAAAAATGCATATGCGTTTTATAACACGTATGAGTGATTTATTTAAAAAAGTAAATACCTTTCAAAAATGCATATGCGTTATAAAATGCGTACACATTTTATAACATATATGTGCTTTGTAATGCATACACGTTTTGTAATGCGTGCATGTTATAACACATATGCATTTTGTAACACATACGTGTTATAACACATACACATTTTGTAATGAGTGCATGTTATAACACATACACATTTTGTAATGCGTGCGTGTTATAACACATACACATTTTGTAACGTGTGCGCGTTATAATGCATATGCATTTTGTAACGTGTGCGCATTATAATGCATATGCTTTTTGTAATGCGTGCACGTTATAAAAAATACGTGTTTTGTAATGTGTGCACGTTATAACCCATATGTGTTTTGTAATGTGTGCGTGTTATAACCCATATGTGTTTTGTAACATGTGTACATTATAATGCATACATGTTTTGTAACACGTGCACATTATAATGCATACACATTTTGTAACGCGTACACATTATAATGCATACATGTTTTGTAACACAAGCAAATAAAGAACGCGTATGCATTTCATAATGTGTATGCGTTTTTTAAAATTTTGAATTCCCAAACCACATGCTGCCTCGGTTTAAGGCTCGGGAAAGACTTGGAAACCCAACCCTTATTCTTTATCTTGCAACTAAAAAACTAAGGTAGGTTCAAGAGAAATGTCCAACTTTGGCAATATAGTTGATGGCTTTTTTGATTAATCTATGAAATTAAAACCCATTATAGAACACAATGTCTAGTTTCCAAATATATAATTTTTGTTAAGATTAGATTATTTTTTTCTTTTTTTAATTAATTTCTAAGCAAACTGGTCCATAAACTTGAAATATCAGGCTTTTTAAAATTTTAATAACTTTTTTTTGGTTAATTTTTTTGCAAAAAAAATTATATAACATCAATCTTTACAAAATTCTCTACACAATGAAAAATAAAATTCAAAAAATATTTAGTTTAGGTCCAATTATGTTGTCTGTACACGTTGATTTTTTAAAATAGCAATTAGGGCCAATAAAAATTCAATATAAAAAATATTCAGAAAACAAATTACAAAAAATACCCTCATCAATCTTCACATTGTTACATATCTTTCCCCAAAAGGAATTAGAAAAATACTTTTATTTAGGTCAAAAAGTGGTGTTCATACACATGCATGGTATGACAAAAAAAAATGACATTTAAAAAGTGGTTTTTATACTTGCCTATCAAAATCTAATTTTTATCATTTGGGTATTGTAATAAATTACATATTTGAAAACTAGACTCAAAATACTAAATTTCATATTACTGAATTTTTTAAAGATTCAATGTGTAAGTGCTTAAATTTTTTTAGTCCAAGTGTGACAAATTCTGAAAAACAATAAAAATGCTTTCACTTTTTAGGCTTTTTGTGGACCCAACTTCTTGCATCAGTCCTGTATCATTGTTTATCTTCAATCTCTCATCATTGACACATGAGTGACTTCTTTGTGGGGGGATTTATAGTCTCATCTTTTCTCTCCTGCGAGAGGAACTATATTATATATTTGTGATATAAATAGGACTCAGAGGGTCAAGTTGAGTTCTTTCTTTCATCAAATATACATGTTTATCTATATTTTCTCTCTTCTGAAGTAAAGTTTTTATCATGAAGTTTGTCCTTTTCTTTAATTACAAGAGATTTATTTATTTATACATTGATACCTCATTAGGATTTATAATTGAAATCCATCTATCGTTCATTAGTAATGAATATTTACAAACCATCATACTCCATAGGTTGCACTTAACGAGGCCTATTAGTGTAAAAAGTTATATCATCTAAATAGTTCTTGTTTCTCCTATTCACACCACCATACTTAAGCTTACTTAGGTCATGTAATTTTATGAGTTTCATGTCATAAGATTAAAACACACAACATGATCTAAATTAATTCTATCTAGGATTTCATCATTGTCTTTATAACAAGGGTTTCTCATTATATATTGTAATAATATTCAATTAGTATTAATTTTAAAATTTAATGAAATATCAAACTTCATAGAAAATTACTTGCTTGTCTTCTATGATAGAGTGCTTTTATATTGGGTGGTTCTTCAAGTGTTGTGGGAGTTCAATCATGAAATCCAACATTTTAAAGGAATTCAAGCCCAATCAATGTATTGACTCATGTTTTGATAATGCTATAGGGCGAAGACACAAAGTTAACTCACTCTTTAAACAAATGTTTGCTACAATTATATTTAATTTATTTCAATTAAAAATCTAACAATTTTTTTAACTAGATTTGTTCTAAAAAAATATAGATCAAAAGTTTTTTTTTGATTTATTAATGTTTTTTAGATCTATATGTGACATAACTTAAATAGTATTTATAATTTTAAATATATTTTTAAAAACATAGTGTTCTCACCACTTCCACATCTATATATAACAAAATTTTAAAATTTTAAAAAATATCCTTAAAAAGATCTCAATATACAAATTCTAAAAATATAAATTTTATGATACTTTAATTAACATTCTTATTTAATTGTTAGGAGTGAAGGTGAGCTAGATTGTGCTTGGGCTTTTAGTACCTTGAGTGATATTTGTATGGGGCGATGTTCTAGGATAATCATATCTCTCTTCCACAATATCGTTGTCACATGGATTGTGGGTATTTCTGGGCTTTCCTTCTCAAGGTTTCTCTTAATCATTTGCAAAGTTCTCAAGATCCTTAGTTCTACTAAGATTGTGACCATGGGAGGCAATATAAACAGAGTGAAGCCTTTCTCCTGTGACACCCTGAAAAATAAGGGGGTGTGGAAAATTCTGCATAAAGGTGGGCTTACACCATACTCGGGGAGGCTTCATGGGAATAACTTGCAGGCTATGACCTCTTTTGTCAAAGGATGGAATAACAGGATTTTGAAATTAGGGGGCACTAAATTTGATGTCAATGAGGACTTCATTGTGAATATCACTAGTCTCTCAACAAAGGGAAATAAGGTTTATAGAGATAAGAAGGAATCTAAGGTGGCTATGCATATTTTCTTCAAAGGGGATGAAGAAAAACAACTTAAGCAGGCCAAGAGTGGAGGGTTCTAGCGCAACTCCATCAAAGCCCTATGGGGTGATGTTGCAGAGGAATTGATGAGGTACATTACTTTAGAAGGTTGATTTTCTGCTGTTAATGCTTATCATTTTGTTCTTTTGAATCATTTATGCCATAAGAAGAAAATCTCCTTCCCATTCTATCTTTTGGCCTCTCTAGAGTATGGTCTAAAGGATCATAAAAGGAACTCTAAGAACCTTGTGTTGCATGTTGGTCTTATTATGCTAATTACAGATTATGCTAAAGCTTTTGTGGTTCCTAAGTTGCCTGCTTTAGCTCCCAAGTGCAAGCAAAAAAAGCCAACCTTGGAATGTGAGACTGTTTCAAAAGAAGATTTGGTGAGTTTGGAGAGGAAAAAGAAGAATGTGGTTCTGGAGGAGTTTGATTCAAAAGAGGATGCCAATTATGTACCAGATTCTTAGGCCTATATGGAAGTAATATCACAACCTCTTGCTTTGGGGAAGAATGGTAAAGGGGACTCTATTCTTGTCCTAAAGGACTATGAGACTTGTAGTGGGGAAGAGGTGGGTGTTAAACCTGGTAAATCTAGGTTTGCTGCTCCTGTTATTGTTGAAGAGGTGTCTTCCCTACCCTTGTTTCAAGGACAAAAATAAAGAAGGGTTAGAAGGAGGGGAGAAAAAATAAATTGGATGTTAGGTCTAGTAGTCCTTTGTAGGAGTAGCATGTTGCTTCTCTTCTGAAGATGGGTGATGGGCAGGATGCTTTGGGATCTCTGGGTGCAGACGTAGAGATGAAGAATAGAAGGAGGTCGGTGGCTGAGGACATTGTTAGCTCTCTTCACAAGATCCAAATGTTGGTGGTTGGGGTGAAAGGTAATTAGGTCTATAAGAGCTAGGATAAGAATAGTACTTTTGAGGAGGGTGATGTTGAGGATAAAGATGTGTTTAACATTGATCGGGAGGATCTACCTAATGTTCTAGGTATGGATAAGAGGGCACCATTTACCTATTTAAACTCTTTCAATGGGCCTTTCATGAGCTCAACATGACTAATGTTAGGGTTCGGGGTGCTATGAACAAAGTGGGGAGTCTTTGTAGTCCTCTATTTAGAATCAAGTTGATGAGTTGTTTGATTCCTTGAAGATTGTTGCTGAGGAGATGCTGAAGATGAAGAAGATGTTTGAACAAATAATTATGACCTTGGAAGAATAGATGGAAAGGGTTAGCATGAATTTGGACAAGGTCGTGGAAAGGACTAAATCTACTATGAGGTATGAGGCTAAGGGCCTTTCTACTCCTATTGAGAAGGCCAAGAAACAAATGGAGGTTGCTCCTGGGGAGAAAGATGCTGCTGGTGAAAGGCATGTGGTGGAGGAAGCCTCAGTTGACAAAGATGATGGTTCACATAATGTTTTGGTTAGTGAGGTAAATGTGGTTGGGTTTGGTGCCAGAACTCGCAATAAGATCAAGGTGCAGGCTCGGGTCCCTGCTAAAGATTTGTCTAAAGTCATGGATGCACATCAGAAGACTATGGAGAGCAACATGGAAGCTACAAACATTCTAAAGAATATGTAGTTCTGCTGTTGTGCTGATGGTTTGTTGCGTTTTGGCTATTGTTTGCTCTATTTAGTTTTCTTTTGCTTCAGCTGCTCTTTTTTGTAAAGGGTTTCAGGGCCCCTTCAAAACCTGTTTACCTCTAATAAAAAACATTCTTATTTAATTTTTAATTTTAATTAAAAATAAATTATCAACCATAAAAATTAAAATTGATTCCATTCATTAAAAAATCACTACACCAAAAAGAGAAAATCCTCATTAAATACACATTTTTTAATAAATAATCAATTGTAAATTTTAACCTTCCATTAAAATATACCTTTTCCAAGTGTTGTTTTATAGCTTCTTTACTCTCCCATAAACTTTTAAGTTTTTTGAAAAGCCTCTTTACTCTCTTATACGTTTATTGGTGAAGTACTATAATATGTTATATAAAAGCAAAATTATTGATGTCTATATAACTTAATGTTTCTATTGAAAAAAAATAAAAATAACACCCTTCAAATTATCTAGGTTAAAATATGCATTAAAGAAATTAACATATACTTAGATAAAAGAGTTAAGTCTTGGTACAAAATTAGAACACGTTTTAACAATGATACATTTTTTAAGGAATCCAAACTTGATTAGCTTCTTGAATCATATTTTGACAATGCTACAAGGTAAGTCACAAAGCTATGTCATTCTTTGGGACAAATATTCATCGCAATTGAAATTAATTATTTTAAATTAAAAACTCATTTCTAGCCAAAAGTATATTCTATCTACATTTGTTCCAACTAAAATAGATCCGAACAATTTTTTTCTAATTATTAGTGTTTGCTAAATGTATATATGACAAACTAAAATGCAATTTATAAATTATTAAAAAATATTCAAATGAACATAATGTTTTTGTCACTTCTATTTATGCATATAACATTTTTTGAAAATTCCAAAAAATACCTTTTTACAAATTTTAATATAAATATTCTAAAAATATAAATTTTATTATATTGTAATCAACATTACTATTTAATTTTTGATTTTCATAATATTAAATCATCAACCATAAAATAAGTAAAAATTATTTTTAAAATAAAAATACTACATTAAAGAAACCTCATTAATTTTTTTTTTAATAAATAATCATCACAATGTTTAAACTCTCATTAAAATATTTTTTTTAATAAATAATCATCATAATATTTAACCTCCCATTAAAATACACTTTTTTTTCCAGTGTTATTTAAGCTTCTTTACTCTCCCATGAACTAATCACTAGTGAATCTTTTTAATTAATGATTAAAAATAGTTCTCTACATTATTTGTGAAGCTATGTGTGTAATTTATAATAAAAGAAAAAATACATGTTAAGAGTTTTAGCTCATATCCTTTACTAGTGTAAGAACAAAGAGTTGGAGATGCTTTTCTACCCTTTTCCCATCAAATTTACACCATTGTCTTTAGTTATCAATTGAGTTTTCGAGACATGTTAGTTGATGAGATCTATGTATTTGATTTTGTTATTATTGATTTTTAGAATTTTATTCTTAATCTTTCAATCTATTTTTCTATCATCTTAGATCAAATTCATGAATATAAATAATGATTCAAATTATTTTTATAGTTATGAATTTGAATTATAAACTTTAAAATTCAAAATTTAAATGATCATTTTGTCAACCTTTTAGTAGTAATTGTAAATTATCTTAGTGTATACTACGTTGATTTGTGTGCTTAGTTGTATTCAAAGACATTAATTCACTCATTTAAAATCACATGAGAGAGCATTTAGAAGATATCACAAAGCATGCTAGGTTTTTATTAATAGACAATAAGAATATTCTAGCGTCATTTAATATAGAATTCTTGTAGCACATCATCCTAAGTTTGTTGCATGCATGCTTGTTATTTTTGAACTTATTGCTAAAATTCATCATGTTCTTTAGCTAAGATTCTAATAGAAAATAAATTAACCTTACAATTCAAAATATTCTCTAAAGATGTCTATAAACATCACATATCCTTATGCAAATATAGAGACTAGAAATCAAGGAGAATAGGTTCTAGTACTTAATATAATATATATATATATATATATATATATATATATATATATATATATATATATATATATATATATATATATATATATATATATATATATATATATATATATATATATATATATATATATATATGTGTGTGTGTGTGTGTGTGTGTGTGTGTGTGTGTGTGTGTGTGTGTGTGTGTGTGTGTGTGTGTGTGTGTGTGTGTGTTCTTCATAAGTTAAAGACTTGCTTGTATGAATAAAGAATAATTCTAGATTGAAAATATCACTTCTACACTCATGTGAAAGTGATCCTAGTAGATAGTGTAGAATTAGATTTAATGGTCATGAGAAAATAAAAAATAAAAAATATTGATGAATGAATTTTTGACATCTATTTGACTCAACATGAAAATGAATGCTAAACATCCATGCATTTAATTTACTTAATTTCTCTATATTTATGTGAATATTAATTATAATGTATATTTTAATTATTATTCCCAAATTTTAAATCCTAGCATGTGTTTATTTATTAATTATTAGACATAGTCAAATGTAGTGAAAAAAATATTTTCATTATATTTTTTGTGAGCTTGACTTATCTTACACCTTCGGGTTTATTTTTCTTTCATTAGGGTTTTCAAATCTAGTTTTCTATTTATATTCACATAAGACTTGATTAGAGTTTGGATCCACCCTCCATTGCACTTCATTGTTTATTTTGATTATGATACAAATATTTGTTGTTTCTTATCTATTTGATCCTTACACACCCACCCTTATATTTTAAATTCTTGTTATATCATTAAATCATGGATTCTAATATACCTTTTCCATTAGGTTGTATTCATGCATGTCTACTTGATTTTGGTGTATTCTTACACTTTACTTTAGGGCGAGTGCATTGAATTGTGGAACAAAAAAGTGGCCAGATCACCATAATGCAAGTGTGTTACACATAACATGCATGATTTATATAGAACATAAAGAGAATAAATCTTACCATAAACACATGCTTACTACCAATAGTTGTGATTGACTGCTATAAAGTGACCAAAATGTGAGCATGTCTTACACATTTCCTTTCTCCAAGTTTTGTCCCAATTTTCCTTCCAATTCCAGACCATGAGAGAGGTAAGTGGTCAATATTTTTTAGTTTCTAAAATTAAATATTGTTTGGATTAACTAAAAAATATTGTTTGGATTTTTATAAATTTTAATATTTTAAAATGTATTTCTAGTTTTTTTTTACCAAATCCTTTAAACCTTAATGTAAAACTAAATTTAGAGGTAAAAATTCCCAAAGAGAAGTCCCCGTCACATGAATCTCCTCTAATACATAATAAAACCTAGACAAAGCCAAGAGGACTGATTAGGGCATTTCAAACAAAATAAAATTCAAATGACATAATTAGTTTCAACATTGAAGGACCATCCATAGAAAACCCCCACCATGCATCACTTACTTCATCATTAGAAGCAACGATGAAGCAAGTTGACTTAATGATGAGTCAAATCCATCAATGGAAAATTCATAGAGATATATTCCACAAATTTTCTTTGACAAAATTATCATTTGATGAGGTGAAACAAAAAGATAAAAAAAAAGGAATTTTTATTCTTTTTACTGACCCCAAAACTAATGCATCTATTTTTAAGACATCAAAGAGATTATTTGTAAGGCCCCTCCCTTTATATTAGAGTTACAACCCCTTTTATTCTAAACTTATTCTACTCTATTGTGTAGATTTAGAGTGCATCATTTGTATGATACATGATCCAACTTTGCTGAGTACCATTGTATTTTTAGTCATTTGATTCTAAGAGTAGATTAGTTAAATTCTTACGTGAATGGTTCTGTTAAAGTAAATGAACAAATCTACATTGATAGATACTATAATTTGTCATGCTATAATGTGTTGCTAAGGCCCACTTGTAGTAGCAGTTATTTCTTATCATTTGAATCAAGTTGATTGTGAATGCCTCCTATAGTATTCACTCAAGGTTCCTCATATCAAGTATTATGGCTAAAGTCATGAAAGGATCCATAAAGGTTTTAGTAAAAATAGCAGTTGCAGATGTGATCCCTAAAGTACGGCTTAACTTAGATAAATTAAGATAACAAGTAAATAAGGAAAGATGAAGAGTTTAGAGTCTATACTACTATTGTGTTATGGCATATCATGGAATTATGATCTACACTTAGATTAGAGCATCATACTTTTACTTATAATTGGGAGATGTTAATAAAGAGTTAATTTGATAAGGATGACTGAATCTAGCTTTAATTAGATTGACTATTGGCAATATGATTGTCATTAAGGTCAAAAGGAGATCTAAGTGACATCAGACGAGGAGTTTTTGTTTGAGGTCAAAAGGGATTCATAAGGATGTTAGGGAGAAGGATTAATTGGCCTTAAGGTGTCATTACAACAAGCCTTGAATAGTTGCAAAAGTTTGGGCATTGGGCCTACCTTGTATTGCTTGCTAAAGAGAGAAGAGTTAGTCCTTCTCAGCTAGTTTGATCGGGTTTTAGACTTCAGGCTTGAGGCTTACTCTCTACTACAAGATATCAGACTTCAGGCTTTAGTCATACCTTATATCGAATTCCTTAAAGAAATAAATGAATTCTAAGTTAATTTCAAAAGGCTTTAGACTTCGAGCTTTGGTCATACCTTATACCGAATGCCTTAAAGAAATAAAGGAAGTATGAGTTAAGTTCAAAAGGATTCAAACTTTGGGATTTGGTCATACCTTATATTGAATGCCTCAAAGAAATGGAGGATTGAGTTAATTTTGAAATGGCTTGGGGCATCGAGGTTAAGGCTTAAGTCTTATTGGTCATGCATCAGAGAACGAACCTAAGGCTTATGCCTTAACATAATGTTAAGTATGAAGTAAGTAGGTGTAAATTCCAAAAAGCATTGGACATTAGGCTTCGATGTTAAGGTTTATGCCTTAACATAAAGCCAAGGATGTAGAAATCGAGAAGTCCCAATACTGATACCCAAAAAGGTTTTGGGGATCGAAGATCGGTATAAAGGTTTATGCCTTACCATGGATTTTAAGAAAGGGGTAAGAGGGAACCTTGAACCCTGACACCCAAAATAGTTTTGGTGTTTGTGAGTTGGTTTTAAGGCTTATGCCTTAACACAAAGTGAAAGAAGGGGTAATAGGGAACCCTGAGCCTGGACACCCAAAATAGTTTTGGTGTTCGTGGGTCAGCTTGAGGATTATGCCTTAACAGTTTGGCAAGCATGTGGTAAGGAGAAAGCCCGAAGGCCAACACCCAAAAGGGTAAAGCCTATGAAGGAAACATTCAAGCTTTGTAGTTCAAAAGGAAGGCTTATGCCTTATTGAAAGGATGGTAAGTGGTAAGAGTTAAGGGCGAATGGGTTGACACCCAAAATTGCTTCGATGTTCATGAGCCTATTTTAAGGCTCATGCCTTACATGAAACAAAGAAAGAAGTATGAGGTAACCTCAAACCATGACACCCAAAATGGTTTTCGTGTTCATGGATTCAATCATAAGGCCTATGCCTTACCAGTTGTTGGTATGTGGTAAGAAGGATGCCCAAAGTGTGAAACCCAAAATGGTTAAGTCTGTCAATGCTTAAGATTATTTTAGACATCACGGGTTAGTAGGTTGGCTTGAACCTTAACATAAAGGCATGAAAGTGATGAGGTGGAAGAGACAACCCCAACATTTGACAAACTCTTGCATGTTTCAGAGGTTGGTGGGAAGGTTTTCAATGGAGTAAAGGTAGGTAGAAGGTAAGGGGTAAGGTCGATGGCCAAACCTCAATAGGTTTAAAGAGCATTAGAAAAATGTGTTCAAACTTTCTTGTTAATCTTAGCTATGTACTACAAGGATGAGGTAAGATGAATTAGCGGTCCCTAAACTTTGACAACTTAAAGTGTTGTTCAAAGTATTGCACTTCAGTTTTTTGAAGGTTAGTGTGTTGGTTTGTGATGGTGAAAAGGAGGGAAAATGGTAAAGGGTAAGGAAGATGGATGAACCCCGACATGCATAAAGAGGATTGAACATTGTGGTTCGGTCTTGTTTCTCAAAGCCTTCAAAGCATGACAATCATGAGGAAGAAGGTAGAGGGTAAGGCCAAACCCTGGTAGGGTAAGAAGCTTCAGACTTAGGTGTTCAGGCTTACCTCTAAAGTTCTTCAATACACTTCAAGTGTGAGGTAAGGTTGATACTTGACACTTGAACCTCGAAGGTTGAGAAGTATAATATTGGAAAAATGGAGGAGTAATCTTGCCATTCTACAAATGCTTAAGTTGACTTGGGTTGACCAATGTGAATATGTGGGATAATGACATGTCACAAGAATTGATTGCTTCACCTTGTAAAGGTGGAAATAGGGTTCCACCTTTTTGGGAGGATGGAATTCATAAGGGGATATGGAATCTTCCTATTTCACAACTAGTACACTCAAGGAAACCCTAGAGATCTCAAGCTTAGGGATGAAATGATAGAAAGAGATCTTCAATAAGGGTGTTCTAGGATACAAAAAATGACTAAAGAGGGGTTCACCACCAAGCTAGGGCTTGGAAAGACTAGTAATATGCAAGTCCTAATTATGAAACTTATTGATATGCAAGACTTGAATAAAAGACCTAAAATGAACATAAATCAAAACAAGAAGCTAAGAAACCAAAAATGTGCACCTAGAAATATCTAAAGGCATGAAAAAAGATTTGAAATACTGAGAAATTTGGATTTAGGGCCTACTAGGACTCATATGCCACTTCTAGCATACTAGCCCAATCTAGGGTTTTTGGACTAGAACATATTTTTGACAGTGCTAAAACTAAATCTTCAAAAATCTAAATTTTTTCCTGTAGTAGGACTCATACGCCACTTCTAGTGTATCAGTCTCATTCTACTTTTTTGGAAAGTCAAATTCTAAATCTACTCTCCAATCTTTGCTTTGTTCCTTCAACCTAACTTCTGGATCTAAACCTGTAAAGATCTCTACAAAACATAATAGAGTATTGATTTTCTTATGGGGGATTTTCCTTGGTCAAACCCCTAGTTTGGTAGTTAAACCTTGATAGGAACAATGAATTTTGAATGTAAATGTGAAGAAAAACCCTAATCTTAAGTGCATCTAAGACTATGAAATCAAAAATGCAATGCGACCCTATTCTAGTGTGTTAGAATGAGATGCATGAATGAAGCATGAACATGAATGACTCACTTTGGGAGATGTCTAATCACCCTAATAAGTCACAATGATGTATTTACCTTCCTTAGGCTGAAAGTAGAGTGATAATGGAGGATGAAATCATTTAGAAAACAAGTCATTAGGCTTGGGTTGATGGCTAGTTGCATCTCCCCAACCTATAATCCATCATGATTCACCATAGGCAACCATAATCAACCCTTGACAATGCTAGATCTTGGATGAAAGTGAGCTTGAAGATCTACAAAAACATAATAATACTACTCCAAGGCTTCAACTTTGCTGATTATTTTCTCTTGAATTCTCTTGTGAAGAATGCTTGAATACTTGTGGATGCTTAGATCTTGAAATTGATCTTCTAGAATGAAAATAATGACTTCGAAGATTTCTTATATATGCAATACACCTAATTTACCATTTATTGGATCTTAAAAGCCAACATCAACCAAAAATTTGAATTAAAAACTTGAATTTCTCACTCAAACCCTAAAAAGGGCCCAAATGGGACTCATATGCCACTTGGGCGTATGGGTCCCACCTAGACTCATGCACCCAAAGTGGTCTGAGTCCCACCCTAGATTTTCAGGATGGGTTAGAAATTTTAATGTTTTTGATGATTTTGTTAGGTTTTTAGTTGAAATAAACCTTGAGATATGAAATAAAGGGTCTTAGGGGCCTATTAATGATGAATTAAAGGCGTATTTAATGCAAGGGTGCTAAAATAGGTCCAGATTAAATGAGAAATTGTACTATCTCCAAGAAGGGAGTATAATTTCTATCATTACATCTAGCCCCCACTTTAGCACCCATATGACTCTACATGCAAATGCAGGCTAAAGGAGTCTGAGCAACTCATATCATAAAATGATACTCATATGGGAGAATGAAGCCCCCACTGTAGCTATTTGTAAAACCAAAATGTTAGGAACAACTTCCTCCAACACGAATTCATTAGTTATTCAAAAATCCTCTAACTTCTTAATGATTTCAAATTTGAGGGTAGATGTGTGCTCCCCTTGATTTCACTTTCTTTATGGAGGTGGAATCAAGGTAGCAATCTAACCACATCAAATGAGATAAGCTGTGCCATAGGGTATTTCCAAAGACCATACCACATAATGATAGACGCATGATGAGGACGGGAGTGGAATCACGATTCCAACCAACAAGCAACACTGAAAATGGAGTTCACTAGCCCTTGATATGCTAATTTGAAGGAAAAAGTACTTTTAATCGTAATATAGTAAAAACCTAATTTTAACATATATAAGAGTAAAAAGTGAAGTCACTTGACCTAATCTTATCTTTTAACTTCTTGCAGCTTGACTTTGTTGGAGAGTGATTGAAGATGCTGAGCTAATGAGAATACATGCCTCTAAGACTCGAGGTCCTATAGGAGGAGATAGCTTGAGGCAAGCTGCAACATTAGGTGAGTTGATTTTTTGTGCCTTAGCTTTGTCCTTACACATTTATTTTATGTTTTTATGCATTTCTAGGTTGATTTAGGACCCTGTAAGAAAAATTCACAAAGCGCCCCTTTTTTTTGCAAAGTGTCCCCATTTTTCGCAAAGTGTCCCACTTTTTTGCAAAGTGTCCTATTTCTTCGCAAAGTATCCCAAATAGGGAATAAAGTGGACCTAGAACCCTTAGAAAGTATCCTAGAACAACTTTAACACACTTTTTGATTGTTGATGTATAGATTTAAGATTTTAGAATGCTTAAAAGACATATTTTTTCTTTTTTTGTTACATTCCACCCTGGTCACAATAGCGTCTCGGCGACATACAATTTTGTTGCCTATGAGGCCTAGTATTGACTTTATCAAAGGAAGATACTCATACTTTAAAAATGAATAGATTATACTGGGTGTACCTCATGCCTCCCATGAGGTACCATGATGCTATGTTGATGGTGCTTAGTGAGAGATGGGATGCTAACACTTGCACATTTCGCCTACCTACCAGTGAAATAATGATCGCACTGGAGGATGTACACCATATCCTTTGAGTCCTTGTTCGAGGAGAGACTGTGTGGTTTGCTAGGGATTGTACATATGCAGAGATGTGAGTAGACATAGGGTATTGCTTTGGAGGACTGGTGTTCATAGGGCCACATATTGATCTAGCATGGCTACTCTATGCATGATTGCCAGTCTTGAGACAGGTTAAGATTTTCACAGTGGCCCTAGTACTCATCCCTGATGGGCAAGGAGCACACCTGGATGGAGTTATTGTTCATATGATCAAAAAAATGGAGAACCATGAGACTATATATGCATGGGGTCGTAACATCCTTGCTCATTTATATTATGATCTAGGGAAATTTGTGTACCACAAGGTCAACAACATGCTACATTTTATGCTACTGCTAGTTTGGTGCCTCAAGCATATCACATGCACTAGGCTGATAGGGTTTCCATCTATATCAGCCTTAGAATATCCATGCACATTCAACTATCCATTGAGGCATTCATGGCAGTATGGGGATTTTCACTTTTGGAGAGTTTGATTTGACTGACTAGATGAGGAGAAGGTCCTTTGGAAACCATACCAACTGATATCACAGTGGCTAGATGATACCCAACAACTAAGGAGGATGCAGAGGGACAAGTTTATTTGAGGGAGCCATGATTACATAGTAATACCATTCTAATATGATCATGTGATGCAACAATTTGGTCAGATACAGGTACCACCAACTGTTGGGAATAGGATACCATTTAATTTCATTCTACACATATTTCATGTATCTCCTAATTCCTTGGAATGTGTTTCACAACACTAGGATTAGGAAGGGATTAATTTGTAATGAAATAAATATTTAATTTGACAATTGTAGTTATTACTAAGTGTTAGGAGTATGTGGAGATGCCTTGGGATATCTCCTACAAAATAGGAGCACATGGGTGCACACATGGGAGGTGGGGGTCCACCTTAGTTTAGTTAACTAGTTGGTGAATTGAGTACACTTCATAAATGCATTAAAGGTTCCTACAAAATAGGGATTTTGATTTATGCATGTTGAGATCCTAGAAAATAGGGATTGAGTTTCAGTTTTGTTCAGTTCATTTTCAGTTGTCTTTAGTTGCATGTTAGTTAATCTCAGTTGACTTGAGTTGCATGGATAGATAACAGGTGACTACATTCAGTTAACAAATGGAGGATCATTCATGCATGTTGTTTTGCATGAATGGGTGAAAGATATGTTTCACTTAACAAATATTAACTTGGGCCCACTTTGGGCGCCCAAGTTTGGATCTTTGAGTTACAACTATTGCATGAAGAAGATATTTCTAATGCTCAGTTGAGTAAGACCTATTTTGGATGCCTTCTTTGAGGATGAGCTTGTATGAGATATTTTAGATAACTACGAGGTTAACACTTTAGTGTTGGGCGCCAACTTTGAGGAAGACTCTTGTTTGACTTTGTCTTGCATATGTGAACTCAACTTGGCACCTCTAGGCATGGATTTTCTCAAGAGGCTTTGTGATTATATATTTGTTAACTCTTATGAGTTTGTAAGAAAAAATATAGTCTATTATTGCAGAAATTGTATGAGAGAGTTGTGTGAGAAAATATTGGAGGTTGTGAAGAAGAAAGGTTGAAGAAGAAGGAAGCATATCAAGGAGAATTGAATCAGTATTATTGTAACTCATTCAAAGGTTAAATAATACAATCAAGATCAAATTCTTGGTGGATTTTTTTCCCGAAAGGGTTTCTCCATGTACATGCAGTATTCTTTATATTCTATCTTATATTTCTTCTCTCAATCTTTTGTCTACTTTCTACAACTTTAAAATTGATCTAATTCAAGATTAATCATTCACAAGGATTTGTGACAAAGAATACTAAAATTGAATCAACAATTACATAGGATTTATATATTTTAAGCTACTTTTCACTACATAATTTATCTTCATTTTCAACACCAACAACATGCCCCTTTTACAAGCGATCAATGCAGAGTACCTGAAGGTTAGGAGATACTAGGCGATTGATAGTGGATGATGTTAGATCCAGTGATGCAGAGGATGAAGATCTTGATATTCCCCTAGCCTTTGATGTTGATGATGTAGGTGCTATTGATGCATACAAGGAGTGGTGGGAAGTAGCATGACCAACTCATGTATTTTTGATGGATCAATCTATAGGTTTTGCAAGACCACTTCTAGAGAAAAGGGATGATACAAGTGAGGATATAGGGATCAGGGTATTAGATCTATTTGTAGATGAGATATATGAGGATTATGATGAGGGAGCTGACCCTAATTATGAGGGAGAGGAGGAGAATCTTATTAGAGAGGGAAGTGATATGACATATGAGGGTCCAGTTGCCCACGTGTGGGAAGATCCATCTCATAAACGTGTTACTAGATCATAGTTGGTAGCCACAACACATGCCAACACATATGAGCATGGAGAGGCTAGCACATCCTCCATGCCTCTTGCATAGGCTGAGGTTGTCTTTACACAACTAGCCGAGCATCTAGATGATGGCATTTTATTTATTGTTATGCTTATGCTTATTTTCATACTTATGCTTTTAATTTATATATATTATGATGTGTATTGATTATATTTATGACTTCTATCTTGAAGGGGCTATGAGAGACTTACATGATCTCTACTGACAAGTTGTTGTAGAGATAGTGCCTTTTTCAGTTTTTGATCAGACTACTGGTATAGACTACGTTCCCCCACCCATCGTGGAGTGAGACCTAGAGCTATTCGAGCCTTATGTAGATTGAGGGCAGCATATGAGGGTGCCACAAGGCATACTAATCGAGCTAAGGATGCTTATGAGGAGATTCAATCATCTCGAGATCTAGAGGAGGTCGAGAGACTCCACACAGAGGTAGCCAGGGTATAGGTAGATAAGGACTACATAGAGCGAGATCGTTTAGAGGTTGTTGGACGGGGGACCATGATTGTTGGACGAGCACAAGGTCTACAGTATGCTTTGGATGCTCTTATTATTCTTGATCACAATCACATACTACCGTATCTTGATGGACTACATCTAGATAGATGCAATCACCAAATCCTGAGGGATCTAGCAGCCATAGGCCACCCTAGCATTGTATATCTGATGACATGTACTAAAAAAATTGATATATATATATATATGATCATTTGATGTTTGATTATTTTATGCTTATGCAATTTATGTTAAATGGAAATGTGATTTATGAAATAATCTTTGTAAGACTATTTAATAAATGTCTCGATGATTTAACTTGCTTTATGTGATATAATTAAAACTACTCTAGTTTCTTTTAGATGCAACATTATGAATAAGTATGTTATGCTAAATTAAATGCACCTATGATCTAATTAAAGGACAATAAATGCATGCAAGGATCTAATTTAAAACAACACCTAAGATGGAATTGAATAAGATGAAACCTAAAGTAATCATGTAAAAATTAATTTAAATAATTACCTTAGTATTCAAGACACCCAAATAATTGTTTATTAAGAATGAAGCAATGTGAGATTACATAGAATATCATCTACTAACTCTAACCCCATTGCTCTATCATTCACACTATTCAAGAATCTATTAAACATAGTACTGGCGCAAATGTATGACATTAATAGGTTCTTTGAGAGGTGTACCATCCATTTCTGTTAATGTATATGCTCCAAACCTAAATTTTTTGTCAATTATATAAGGTCCTAACCAATTAGGGCTAAATTTTCTTTTTTCAATCAGGGTGACATTAACATTACATTGATTCTCACATAAGATTAAATCACCTTTATCAAATACCCAACAAATGATGTTATCATTGTAACTACACTACATTGTTCTGGAATAAGATTGAAGGGTCTCAAGAGCATTAATGTGTTATTCATTGAGCATTTCAAGCTGATGCAAACGTTGTTCCTTGTAGGTATTATCATCAATAATTCCTTGGAGATCAATTCTTAATGAAGGGATCTCTAACTCTAAGTGCATTATTGCCTTGGTGCCATAGACAAGGTTATAAGGGGTAGCTCTTGTTTATGCTCTCACATTCATACGATAAGCCCATAACACATATGTTAGCTATGTGTGCCAATCCTTATTGTGTTTGCTTACTATTTTCCTTAAGCTTTTCTTGAGGATTCTATTAGTTGATTTAGCTTGTCCATTAGATTGCCGGTAATAGGGTGTTGAAAAATAATGTTGAATGTTAAATGTTTCCAAGAACTTCTTCACATCTTTATTCTTAAATGGTGTCCCATTGTCCAAAACTAAAGTGGAAGGAAGTCCAAAGCGAGCAATAATTTGTTCCAATATGAAACAAAATATTACATCGAAAGTTGTTGAACGAAGGGGAATCACTTCCACCCATTTTGTGAAGTAATTTGTTGTAGTGATTATAAAGGTATGTCCAACGGAGGAAGGAGGTGAAATATTTCCAATAATATCCAATCCCCATACCAAGAAAGTCCAAATAGGAACTTGTGTACAAAGCTCGAAAGAAAAAGCGTGAATAAATTTGCTATGTTCTTGACATTTGTGATATTTTTTAACATATACAAAGAAATCTTGTTCCATTTTCCACCAATAGTATCCTATACAGATTAACTTTTGAACTATTGACCTTCCTCCAAAATGTCCCCTACAATCACTTACATGAGCTTCCTCAAGTGCTATAGGGATTTCAGATTGTTAAGAAACCTAAGCAAGAGACCATCAAAGGACCTCTGATACAAAACATTAGTGAGAATGATATATTTAGACGCAAGTTTCCACAAGTGAGCTTGAGTATTCTTAGTTGTCAGTTTGGGAAAGGTACCATTTTTCAAATAATTAAATATCGGTGCATTCCATTCACTAGAGCTTTCTATGGTAGTTGATAATACTTCTTCTCCCTTATATCCTATCGATGGTTTCATGATTGTGTGTACGATAAATGTGAAATATTTGGAAGGATCCCAAAGTTAAAGAAATGGATAATCCAACAAATAATGCTTCATACTCTGCTTTATTGTTTGTGCATAGGAAGTTTAGGCGATAGGATAAGGGAATAGGCTTACCTGCAGGCAGGGTTATTATAATCCCTACACCAATGCTAGTTCTGCATTTAGATCCATCAAAGTATAATTCCCATGTCTCTTCATCTTTCTGAATAGTCAACACATTCTCATTAGGAAATGCTTCTATATTCAGTAATGCTAGGGCAGAAGGGGTGTCAACTAAATGATTGATCAAGGCTTGTCCTTTAATTGATTTTTGTGAAACAAACTTAAGGTCAAACTCGGTCAACAACATAACCCACTTAGCTAAGCATCTAGATAGATCTGTTTTGGTGAAGAGATGTTTCAAAGGATCAAATTTTGTCATCACATGTATTTCAACATTCAGTAAGTAATGTCGTAATTTACTAGTAGCAAATACAAGGGCTAAACATTGTTTCTCTATTGTCGTATATCATGTCTCATAATCAATTAGAGTTCAACTAATGTAATAAATAGGATGTTCCTTACCATATTTATCTTGTTGGGCCAATAATGCTATGAGAGCATGAGCCAATGCTGCTATATAAAGAATAAATGGCTTGTATTGCATAGCAGGTTGTAAAATAGGTGGAGTGGTAAGATAATCTTTCAAACTCTCAAAATCATATTTACAATCCTCATTCCAACTAAACTAAACCTCTTTCTTAAGGAGGTGTGTGAAAGGTAATGTTCGATCTGCTAGGGATGTGACAAAACAACAGATAGACTAAATTCTTCCTTGTAAAGTGCATAATTGAGAAATGTTCCTAGGAGGTGGCATGTTAACTATCACATCAATTTTCTTCGTGTCCACCTCAATGCCTCTATAAGATATGATAAAACCTAAAAGCTTTCCACTATCTACACCAAAGACACACTTTTTTGAATTCAATATCATGTTGTATTTTTTCATTCGTTCAAATATCTTTCGAAGGATATTCACATTTTCTTGTCGAGTTAAAGATTTGGCTAGAATATCATCAACATAGTCTTCCAAAATATTATGTATGTAATCATGAAATATTAATGTCATAGCTCGTTGATATGTTGCACCCACATTCTTTAATCCAAAAGGCATCATTACCCAACAAAATATTCCCCAAGCTGTAGTAAATGCTATTTTGTATTGATCTTGAGGGTTAATAAAGATTTGATTATATCCAAAAAAATCCATCCATGAATGACAACAAAGCATGTCCCATAGTCGAATCCACTATCATGTCAATATTAGGAAGGGGGAAGTCATCTTTTAGAGATGATTTATTCAAATCACAAAATTTCGTACACATCCTAATACAATTATCTGGTTTTGCAACTGAGACAATGTTCGAGATCCATGGAGAATAATCAATAGGTCGGATAAACCCAACATCAAGGAGTTTTTCAATCTCAGCCTTAACTAGCAAGTCTATCTTAGGGTTCATCTTTCTTATCTTCTATCAAGCGACTTTAACATTCTCAGTAAGGATTATATTATGTGTTATGATCTTAACATCAATTCCTGGTATATCTGAATAAGTCCAAGCGAAAATTTTAGGAAAGTCGTGTAGTAAAGTTGCATGATCTTCTTGTTCATCATCATCAAGGAACTTTCCTATCTTAATCACTTTTTCTTCATTGTTAATGTCCATCGATATGCCAATAGTATCTCCTAAAGGAAGTGCATTTTATTTTGGGAATTCAAGGTTGTAATCTTTGTTGTCCTTATCAATCTCATTACTTTTCTTTTCTGCGTCTTCTTTCCTAGTACTAATCATAGCACATGTAACCCATTTTGTTTTAGGGGAGTAAATGGTTTATCATAAAATCCTAGCACTTCTTTCAAGGCTTCATCATCTTCAAAATACTTCAATGATGCTTCAAAATTTGTATCAATCAATTCTAGATACTTCAAGGTGAGAGTTGTTTTAGGATTACACATGATGGTGTTAATGTTTACCGAAGGTCTTTTCGTTGCTTGTGTTATCTTAGAAGGGAAATATCCCAAACCACTTTTTGTCTCTTGTGTGTTAGGCTCTATAGGAACACAAATACCTTGTTCTTTCTTTCAACATCCTTTTCCACTATAACCAAGTTGTTTCATAAACTCATAACTTTTCCCATAAAGTCTCTCCATTTCTTTTAGGTTTGGTGGTTGTTGGAAGTCTATCTCATCAAAATTTGTCATATAGTTAATGTCATCTCCAAGAGTGGATGAGGTAGATGCTTGTGAGTTTTCTTCCAAATTTTGCATTGACATTACCATTAGTTTCTTTTTTTTTTATATTTCTTTTGCTATGATTATGTATTCTCCCATAAACAAAGGTGTGAAATCTAAAACGCCTTGATCATTGTCCAATAATTTTGACACTTTTTTCCATTTCTTGTTTGTCTTCTTCCATAGGCTCTATGTTTGATGTTGGAATTAATGTGTTTAGAGGACTTGTTGTTCCTTTTTCAACTTGTAAGAAACTTTTAGGCTTGGGATCTATTTCAACTTTCTATACCTTATTGCTATAGACATACTTCATGATACGATGAAGAGTTGAAGGCACTACATGCATCTCATGAATCCAAGGTCTCCCTAAAAGAAGATTGTTTGAAAGATTATCGGGCATGACATGAATAGGTGTTTGTAGGGTAGCCTTTCCAGCTGTGATAGGTAAAGTAATCACACCAAGCGGTTGCTTTCTGATATTATGAAATCCTTGAATCGATAAAGAATGTGCTTGAATTTTTGACTTATCCACACCTAGTTTATCCAAGAGTATCACACTACACACATTAAGGCGGAGCCATTATGAACAAGGGTTATTTTTATTTCCCACCCATCATAGGTGGCTATTATCATGAATGCATCATTTTTTTTCTCACTTCCAAAGGAGGTAACTTGTGTTGGTGAAAATTAATGTCCATGTTAACCGTATTCATTCCTTGAATTAGGGCTGCTATATCATTTACATTTGTAATAGAGGAAACCACAACTTGTTGTAAGGAAGTTTGAAGCATAGTGTGATAACTATGTGAACTTTGAATTAGATCCCATAGGGATATTTTTGCAGGATTATTCTTAAGTTTTTCAACAAGATCATACTCCTTTCCACTATTCGAAGGTAAACAAGGGGCACTAGGAAAAATGGTGTTAGGAAAAGGTAAGGATGTGGTAGTTGTTTGTCTTGGTTGCAAATTATTCCTAGTGTTGTATGTATGAGCAATGGTATTATAACTTGATTGTTGACAAACATTTTTCTTAGGTGGTTCAAGGGTAAAAATGGGTTTTTTTTGAGTTTGAGGTTTGTGTGAAGGTGGGTAAAGGATAAGTTGAGGTTGAATCATGTTAACTTCTCTTGGTTTTGGTTTTTTATGAAAAGCCTTAGTGGATGAACCTTGTGAGATGAAGTCCTCAAGGGATTCATCTAATATGTCAAAGTCATCACTACTAAAAGGCTTGAGGGTTAGTTTAACTTGGAAAAAGAGATTTGACATATTCAAATAGCTATACTTTCTCCAAGTGGTTCATTGATTTATAAGTGTTTTTGTTTTCTAATGAATGGAAAATGTAATCTAAACTAATTGAACTATGAACCAATGTTGAAAATGAAAAGTATAGTAATCTAATTCCATCCATGATTGAAATGAATGTAAACTAAGCTTAATCTAATGAAATGAATGTAATAGAAACTTTGCAAACTAAAACAACAGACTAATAGTAGCAAACTGAAACATAGAAACAAAGAATTTAATGCTATAAAATATAGTCTAAAATCTAAAATGGGACTAAATTGCCTAGAGGGGACTATGAGTCCCAATTAGGGTTTTTAGGATTTTGAATGTTGAATAACAATCACCAAAAAATACCCAGAAACCAAGAAAAATCACCTATATTGGGACTAAATCACCCAGAGGCATGTATGAGTCCCAGTTTAGGGTTTTTACAAAGATTTTAGAAAATTTTGAGTGAAAGTTATGCTTTTTGATTTGTATGATGTCTAAGCTAAGTGAAAATGAAAATTTAAGATGAAATCCAATGGTGCAAGATGCAAAAATGCAACCTATATGCACTTTCACTAATGTAAGATATAAAAACCCTAGAATACTAATTAACTAATGCAAAACCTTAATGAAAAGTCAATGCAAGCTAGATATAGGATGATGATGCACTCCAAATCAAAATTAAGATGTTCTAAATGCAGGTTCACTAAAATGTAAAGGTGGAAATAGGGTTCCACCTTTTTAGGAGGATGAAACACATAAGGGATATGGAATCCTCCTATTTCACAACCATTACACTCAAGGAAACCCTAGAGATCTCAAGCTTAGGGATGAAATGACAGAAATAGATCTATAATAAGGGTGTTCTAGGATATAACAAATGAATAAAGAGGGGTTCACCACCAAGCTATGGCTTGGAAAGACTAGTAATATGCAAGACCTAATTATGAAACTTATTGATATGCAAGACTTGAATAAAAGACAAAATGAACATAAATCAGAATAGGAAGTTGAGAAATGTGCACCTCAAAATATGTAGAGGCATGAAATAAGATCTAAAATGCTTAGAAAGCTAGATTTAGGGCCCATTGGGACTCATATGCCACTTCTATCATATCAGTCCCAGTTTAGGGTTTCTCGACTAGAACAAGTTTTTGATAGTGTTGAATCTGAATCTTTAAAAATCTATTTTTTTTGCTATAGTGGGACTCATACGCCACTTCTAGCGTATCAGTCCCGTTTTTCTTTTTCGAAAAGTCAAAGTCTAGATCTAGTCTCTAATCTCTACTTTGTTCCTTCAACTTGACTTTCTGATTTGAACCTATAAAGATCTCTACAAAACATAATAGAGTATTGATTTGCTTATGGGGGGTTTTCCTCAGTCAAACCCCTAGTTTGGTAGTTAAACCTTGATAGGAACAATGAATATTGAATGTAAATGTGAAGAAAAACCCTAATATGAAGTGCACCTAAGCCTAGGAATCTGAAATGCAATGCAACCCTCTTCTAGTGTGCTATAATGAGATGTATGAATGGATAATGAACATGAATGAATCACTTTGGGAGATTTCTAATCACCCTAATAAGTCACAATGATGTATGTACCTCCCTTAGGCTAAAAGTAGAGTGATAATGGAGGATGGAATCATTTAGGAAACAAGTCATTAGGCTTGGCTTGATGGCTAGTTGCATCTCTCCAACCTAGAATCCATCATGATTCACCATAGGCAACCATAATCAACCCTTGAAAATGCTCGATATTGGATGAAAGTGAGCTTGAAGACCTACAAAAATAGAATAATATTTCTACAAGGCTTTAAATTTGTTGATAATTTCTCTTGAATGCTCTTGTGAAGAATGCTTGAATGCTTGTGAATGCTTAGATCTTGAAATTTCTGTTCTAGAAAGAAAATAATTACTTAGAAGCTTGCTTATATAGGAAATACACCTAATTTACCATTTACTAGATCACAAAATCCGACATCAACCAAAAATTTGAATTAAAAACTTGAATTTCCCACTCAAACCCTAAAAAGGGCCCAAATGGGACTCATATGCCACTTGTGGCGTATGGGTCATGTTGGTTCCCAAATCTACAATCAACTTGAATCCTAAAGGGGTGCCAGGCCTTATGGTTAGATTCAAGGAGAGATTTAGCTAATGAATGAGAGATTGATATGAAACCTCTCTCCCTTACACTTCAGGCTTTGTGAAACCCGAGAG
Organism: Sequoia sempervirens; assembly: GCA_007258455.2. Lineage (NCBI taxonomy): Eukaryota > Viridiplantae > Streptophyta > Pinopsida > Cupressales > Cupressaceae > Sequoia > Sequoia sempervirens. The sequence continues at coordinate 143,071,687 of VDFB02000002.1, read as the reverse complement.
GGTGATCCCCATAGTGTGCTTACAGATGCTTGTGTGCCAAAGCATTGAGAACAATGCAAACAAATAATTTTCCCTTAAATGTTTAACAGACACAATACCCTAAAGATTTGGTTGACCTTCCTGGTAATGTCTAATTTGAATATGAGAAATAATAATATGCATTAAATTCCACACACAATCATTCGTATAGATGCACTCACATGTTGGACCCTATCGTGTGTATTGGGGGTGTTGGTTGTGTATTTCGTGTATTATTTTAGTGGGGTATTTGGGAGCTTTTGTTTATACCCAAATCACACAATGAGTGTTTGGGGACCATGTTTACAATTTTGGCTTCCATCGACCATTTCATTGGTCTCAAGAAATCCTTGTTCATAAGCCATCATATGACGATTCTATTGTCATTCCTAAATGAATAGAGCTTGGGTTTCTATGTCCCTCTTGGTCTTCAAATGCTAGTAACAATAATTTAAATATATATTTTTGATACATAATAGCTAGTAAGAATAATGGGGGTTGAAATGCTTTATTCAGCAAAATTTGAGTATCACACTCATGGAATTATGTGATAGTTGCTTAGTTAAATCTTGTCTTGAAATCCTATTATCTGAATTGAAGACCCCATTTCACAATCATGGGACTAAGAGTTTTCTTGCTTGGGGGTTTGGATAGAGCTCATGAGGCTTCATGATGCTAATATGGTTGGGTGGAGAGAAAGTTTGATTCTTTTGAGTTATATTATTATTGTTACTAATCTCATGGTTAGAGATGATCATTGGAAATTTCACTTAACTAGGATTGATTCCTTGAAGAGAAACATATATTAAGTCTAGACATTAAATTGTCATGTATGCGTAATGGGCATTGTTTATGAATAAACTATATTTATAAAATTTGTGTGTATCTTGAAAGGATTCTTAGGATGGAACAAGATCCTTAGAAAGTAAGCAGTATGAAATTATAAATCTAGTATTAAATTTTCCTAACCTTAATACTTAGGATATTCAGATTTAGCAAGGGAATAATATTACAAGATGACCTCAAATATCTTTCAACCACTTATTGTTCAACAAAAGTTTGATAAGGGAAATACAAGATATCATTTTTTTATATTTTGATTAGAGGTAAAAGCGGGTTTTGATGGGGCTTGAAACCCAATACAAAGAAAGGCAAGCTACAATTAAGATGAACCCTCAACCAATAAAATCTCCACAAAAACTTCTAAAAGATGAACATGACTACACATGCCACACCAAATAGACAAGCAAGGGCTTGAAACCCCTTTTACAACCTAGTTTTAACTAGGACTAGAAACCCTTAAAGATACAAGGAAATCGCTTGCATCAGCTAGGCATCAACAAACCAGCTACTCATGGAAAACACCATAGAGCCAAGAAAGAAAAATAGATTAATGGTATAGGACACCATCAAACCCCTAATCAACTCAGCTTGTTGGGACATAAAGAGAAGCTTAGAAAACAACCCAACTTGCAACAACACAAGAGAAGCCAATGAGCCCAAATCATTCAAGGATGGCTCCAACAACACCAACTCCTTAGAAACACTTTGGTAATAGGAAACCACTTCCACATCCACCTCTAAAGGAGTGAGCTCCCATCTATTGGAGAGGATGCTACAAGCAGTAAGAGCACCACATCCATAAATCACCAACACCCTCCACCTCCACCTCCGTAGGAGCACTGCCCACCTCAATAAGAACAACTAAGGTAGGTCCACCTCCATAGGACTAGAGGAGAAATCCAACAAAGTAGCCAAGTAAATAATCATAGCATCCTTAGGTAAACACTGCACTAGAAACAAACTGTAGATAGGGATGTCCATCTTCACAACACTCACAAAAGAACTCATCTGGGTTTTCATAGAAAACAACCCAACAACCAACCCATCACTCACCAACTTTTGAGCCTTCACACAAGGCCAAAACAACTGAGAAAAAAAATAATGAAAATGAAGTAGCTCAGCTAAAGAGAGGACCACAAACCCCAACATCAACCACCCATATGCGTTCATAGGCCAAAATACCACTAACAACAAGATCCTAGTCATAGAATGAATGAGAACATCCAACCCCCAAGAGGAATAGGGGGGCCCAAAAAAGATGGTAATCAAGAGAAAAGCCAACAGGAAAGAACACCAAGCAACCCCAACACGCCAGTCAGAGCCAGAGCTAAGCCAAGACTCCCAACAACCAACCAGAGGGAAACACCACCACTCCTCAAATAGGGGACAAGAAGAACCTAGAACACTCCATGAATAAAAACACCCAAATTAGAACCACCAATCACACATCAGGTAGAAGCGAGGGATGAGCAAGAAGAAGCCAAAGGAAGAATAGACCAACATGAAAAACCACCAAGCCTTCCTATTACGCCGAATAGGAACAATAAGAGGCCCATTCTACAACTGGACTTCCTCAAAGAAACCCACACTCATCAATTGTATGGAAGGCAACCAAAAAACCCAATACTTAGCCACTAAAAAAGGAGCCAAACCAAAAGCCATGGGAAGTGGGAGAAACTCCCAACACATTCCAAAAGCCCCACACCAAACCCCCAAAAAAATAAAGTTAGGAAGAGAAAGAAAAAAAGAGGCCAAAACCCTCCACCATAGGACAACAGAGCCATTAGCTCCTAACCAAACAAGGCAACCCACATAGGAACAGAGAGACCAACACCAAGCATGAGCCTCCTCCAGCCACTGTAGACCAAGAATCAACCAACAAACATTAAGGGACATAGCCACCAAATTCCAAAGAGACCATCCACATAACCTAGAGAAGTAGCAGATAGCATAAAGGCCCACACCATAAGCAAGAAAGAGCCACCATCTACCTAGAAAGGAAGCCTAACTAACAAGACAATGGAGAGAAGAGAACAAGACATAAAGAAAAGTCATTCTCCATCTCAAAAACCTTTTCCTAAACTCAGAATAGTCTACCACAAGGATGCCATTGCACCTGCTGGAGCCCAAGAAGAAAGAAGGGGTCAAATGAAATGAGCATTCAGATAGATCCCAAAATGAATCCCCAACTTCATCATCTCCCTCGCTATCCTCTTTTGCACTGTTCAAACCAATGCTCCCACCTTGATTCCTATTGCTTGACATCTCCCTTGGCTAAATTATCATGAATGAGTTTTGCTAAATTATCAAGGATTGATTCTATACCCTTATGTTGTTAAGATATCCTTAATGAGTTTTTGATTCCTAAATTCACCTAAGTGGGTGGCAGCCGATTGTGGAACTATTTAGGGAAAAAGGACCCTAGAAAGGGTTGTGTACCCACTCATTTAGTTTTTAAATAAATTAATAGAGGCATAGGATGAATTGGAGTAGGGAGATGAGTTTAGCGTATGTCAGTGCCATTGGGTTATGAGAGTGACTAAGGTAGAGTCATATTTGAACCTAAGGGTTATACCCCTTGCGTTAGTAAACCGAGTGTATGATGGTTGAATTTCCTAGAAAGATTCAATAGGTGAATTATCTTGTTAACCTTTCACCCTATAATTACCAAGATCTATATAATTCATTCTTGTATTAATACATAGATTCAACTCATATTATGCACAATTTTTCTTCTTAACCTTGTGTTATTACCAAGATCCCTATAATTCATTCTTATATTAATACATATATTCAACTTGTATTATGCATGAATAAGTTTTTCTAAATTATCAAGGATCGATTCTATACCCTTATGTTGTTAAGATATCCTTAATGAGTTTTTCAATCCCTAACTTCACCTAAGTGGGTGGCAGCTGATTGTGGAACTGTTTAGGGAAAAAGGACCCTAGAAAGGGTTGCATACCCACTCATTTAGTTTTTAAATAAATTAATAGAGGCATAGGATAAATTGGAGTAGGGAGATGAGTTTAGCATATGTCAATGCCATTGGGTTATGAGAGTGACTAAGGTAGAGTCATATTTGAACCTAAGGGTTATACCCCTTGCATTAGTAAATCAAGTGTATGATGGTTGAATTTCCTAGAAAGATTCAATAGGTGAATTTTCTTGTTAAACTTTCACCCTGTAATCTTAATAATGTCATATGGTGACCTTTGTATGGTTTGGATTAAAACCACAACTTCAATTATAGTCATTTATTCAATATATGATATGATTACCTTCATCCTAGATCATTCTTGGTTATCTACTTTGTCAAGTGGCCCTTAAGGAGTGTTGTAATCGAGATTGTTAACTAATCCTTATAGTAAGAAGAGCCCTTACATATTATCTATTGTTGATCATTCTTTGTATTTACTACTATTGGCATATGGTAAGCACTCCCCTCAGGATTCATGACATGGCTTAACCACCTCCTATATATCTGTTAACTTTAGCAGTTGTATTAGACATTAATAGGTTAATCTTTTGGTGTAATGGAAATTGTGGGGCCAACAATTGGTATTAGAGCCAAATGTTATGGGATTGAATCCCCTTGGGTAACACTAAGGGGGATATTGTTGGTAGATGGTCACTGCTCCCCTCAGGATTTGTGACATGGCTTAACCGCCTCCTATGGATCCGTTAACTCGAGCGGTTGTATCAGGCATTAATAGGTCAATCTTTTGGTGCAACGACAATAGTGGGGCCAACAACTACCATTGTGAGTTAGTGGTGATTTAAACCTAGGTGAAATGTGTAACTACTAGTCAATCAAATATTAGTTGGGTGAACTCAAGTTGTCAAACTACGGAGCCTCTACGTAATACATAGGCAAGGCTGTTATAGACAATCCTTGAGGAACTATGTTTGGCCCCTAGGTCTTGTTCTCTTATTTTTACCTAGATTACTATTGATAAATATTTTATTGCATGGCATGTGACTTGGAATTATGTTTTAGATTATTAATTAGTTAGTAAAACTAATTATGTCTATCTTGGTGGTGTGGATTCCATGTATCCACTTGAACTTGACCATGATTATCATAATAGTATTTTAATTTGACAAAGTTTTTATAATTTTATTGATCAAATTTCATTACACTTCCATGATGTGCATTTATGGGAAGCAACCTTTTGCAAATTATGAAAATATTTGTGATCGAAATTTGAAATTTTTGTTTTCCCTTAACTATATTTTGGTAGAAATTTTTGGGCATTGCATTCTCTATCCATTGTTGCAATCAACATGATATAATTTTTTTATAGATGGTGGATAGTCTTTGATCAACCTCTTTGTAACAACCATGAAGTGCCTCTATAAATATATTTTAGAAAAAATTGTTATGAATTTATTTGTTACAAAATTCTTAATTATTTGGATATGAGGGAGTTTCAGGGTAGAGGTAGAGGCTGTACCCAAGATAGAGTTAGATCTCATTTGGTAGAAAACCAAAAATGAAAAGTAATATCATAAATAAACTATACATCATGTGATGCAAACAATAACAATAAATTATACTTGATTGGAAGGACTCCCTGGCTATGTTGAAGGTGAATTGGGACCTTATTAATGGTCTTAAGGAGTAATGCAGTCTATTGCCATTTTTTTTTTCGTTTGTTCTGTTCTTTAAAGTTTTCTGGCCTACGAGCTTGGTTAGTTTATGTCTAGTTTCTCTTTTATGTTGTTTTTCTCTTAATGTGGCCTACGTGCCTCCTTAGTTTGTAGGTGTTTGGTTGGTTGGGGTTGTTGGGCCTTTTTGTTTATGCTTCTGTTGTTTTGTACTATTGGGATTAGGGCCCTTTCCTTGCTTTAATATTAAAAAAAATTAGTTATTAAGGGGACTCTGGAAGTGTAGTCTCTTTGTGCAATTACTAGCCTCATGAACACCCTTATAGAACATGGCATACAAATATCTTAGTATCATGGTTTAGTAGATGATTAAATATATCAAGACCATCTAGTTCTACTGATGTGATTTTCCACTTGTGTTATAACTATTATCATTTACGCTTTGGAGAAGACTATGATTCATAGGGTGTAGAGGATGTCACCTCCCATGAGGGCACTCATTGTCAAAATGCATGTATTGGGAGCTTACATGATGATCCAACAATATAGGGTTATGAATCATATAATATGGTGATCATTGATGATACAATATGTTATTTTTTAGTGATCATGTATAGACATTTTAATATATATTTTATTTTTATACTTTAAATTTTAATATAAATTAATTATTAATTGAAGATTTGAATTAAAAATATGTATTTATTATATATTTCAAGGTTTGGACTCACAAGGTGGTATGCCATCTACCATTCCACTAGAAAGTTTTATAGTCCCATTTATGTCAAAGGTAATTTTCTAATATATCATAATTAATTAGTAGTTAGCTTATACAAATAATAAAATTGAATATTTTAAAAATAATTTATATTGAATAGGTGGGTATTCCACCATCACTCAACATGCTTATTGGTAGTGTCAATTGTGACATTAGATTTATTGAGGCATATTGTAGTACATTTTGAATTTTTATTTTTTAAATTAAATTTTATTGTTTGTGTGTACTTGAGCTTCTTAATCAAATATATTATTATTTGTTTACTTGATGAGTTCAACTATCACACCTCCAAGTATATAGAAAATATTGGATGTTGGAGTTACTACTACTATCTCATCATTGATGTCTTTTACATAGGTATGAGTATGAATTGACATTATTAGATATTTAAAAATAATTAATATATACTAATTGTATTATGCTATAGATTGATGGAATCATCCCAATTTGAGGACATACTTTCTTAATGATGTTGAGTGTCAAAAGATAAAATAATTAGACTACCAATATGCTATAAGTGGGTTTATTATTTTTATATTATATTAAAAAAATAGTTTTATATTATAGAGTTTGGAATAATATCTATTTCATAAATTATATATATAGGTTGAGATACAATATAGTAAGGAGTATAGAGTGATGACATTTTGTTGTCTAAGTGACAATGTTGGCCTCATGGTATTATAAAATTTTAATGACATTATGTATTCCTTCATGACCTTGTCAATATATAAATATTTAAGACATTTATTTATATCTTAACTAGTTTTAATGGTTTGAATAATATTCAATGAGTGTGATCATGAATAGTTTAAAATTTTATATAATATTTACATACATTGATAATGAAAGCAATACTTTTTAAAAATTATTTATCTACTCTTATGTTAATTTTTAATTTATCTGTAATACTATGCATGAATGTTCATTAATGTATATGATGAATCCCTTATCTCCCCCTATGTCTGTCTCTCTATGTTTCCCTCTCTCTATCACTATCTCTCTTTCTCTATATTACTACCTCTCTCTACCTCGCTAACTCTCCCCACTTCCCTATCTATTTCTACCTCTCTTTGTTCCCTCTTTACTTCTCATTCTCTCCCTCTTCATATATATCTTCATGTACTATCTTTTTAGATCACTATAGCCCTCAAGGATTGGGATGCTTAAAAAAAATTAGGATTCCAATAGCATTCACTAACCCACATTGATGTGTTCACAACTTTGGTTTAGTTCCATGAGGTATAGAAATAAAATATGGCTCTTGGAACCCTTGTATTAAACACTAGTGAGTCATTTCACAAGAAGCCATTCATTTTATGCATGGGAAAATACCATGGATTTGAGGGAAATTGGGTTATCTTATGTAGATAAGGGGGATTCGCTACTCATGAGTCTCTTTATTGTCAAGAGATTCCCAAGGGGCGAACTTCCCTAAACTACCTCAACAATGAAGCAAAAGTTCTAGAATTAGAAAGAGTAGGTCACAAAGATTTTTTGGACAAATTGACAAAATCTCTACCAAAGGATGGCAACACAAGTCTAGGACGATAGCGCGGCGTGCTAGCATCTCTCTGGTGCGCTGACACCTATACAAACCAAAAATTGAGAATATTGCAAAAAATAGCAAAGTGACTACTAACAATTAGATTACCGAGAAATTCCAGAATGTAGGAAAATGCTGAAATAAAGTAAAGAAAATGATAGAACTAAAGAGGATAGAGAAAGAAAATCCTCACAAAACCCAAGTAATGAAGCCTCTAGTACATGAATATCTTCAATACCTGCATGCGTAAGATCTAGAGAAAATGTTGGGGTTGTATAGGGGTTTGCCTTAGTCAAACCCCTGTTTTGGTGTTCCCACCTCCATGAATAGCCAAATAGATAAAGAGAAATGGACAAAGAAGTGATAAAAGCAATCCACGCTCGAGGAGAACCTGTATCACGAAGTAAGGTGATAAAAGCAATCCTCGCTCAAGGAGGAGAACCCTTATCACAAAGTAGAGATGCAATAGATAGGGGATGTGTGAAATCCCAAGATGCTTGCAAGCATAAGGAAAGAGAGATATTAGCTGTGAGGCTTAAGGAAGCCAAAGAGGGAGACAAAGATAGTTGCAAGAGCCAAGGGTGTTGCAAAGAGTGTTGTAAGAGCTTGAAAGTGCTGCTTTAACAAGTTGTATATAGTTGTGCAAGAAAGATAGCAAGAAAAAGATGGGAGAATGTCCAAGATAGAAACCGAGAAGGAGAAGAAGGCCAAAATGAGTTGAGAAGACAACTTTTGAAGAGGGAAAAGAAGCTTCTTGGGTAGTTACAAGGCAAACCAAGCTATTACCACAGATAAAACTTGCTGACAAGTGGAAAACATGCATGGAAATGGTTGTTTGAATGTTGAAACATCATGGGATATTAGTGCAGCGCACGAACGTCCACGTAACACACTAGTGTCCAGACACATCACACTACAAAATGATAAGAACAAGAAACGTACAAGGTTTAACACAAAGATGAAACATGTAGGTAGCTGCTGAAAGGGGGTTTTGAGCATCTTGAGAGGGAAAAAGGCTGATGCAAGGGCTAAAGTGAACCCACACAAATGCTAAGGGAGTGGATAGTAAAGTAGATGCAAGAATGTATGTGAATTTGCAAGGGGTGAAATTTTACGACATTACATTTTTCCCCCACTTTAGCGGGCATATGAATCTACACTAATATGCACACTAAAGGAAATATACTAAACATAAATAACATGATGCCAAAAGGATACTGTAGAGGAAGTAGATAACTCTTTGAACCAAAGAAGCATGCCCCTAGGATGAAAATCTACAAAACAAACACATTAGACAAGAAAGACCTACACAAGACAAGAATGTTAGAACATAAAAACCATTACAACATGGGTTTAGAACATAAAAACACACACACACAAAAGCACACAACAAACTAAAGGATCTGAGTCAACAAAGAGAAAGAGACCTCGATGTAAAAGGTTGTTTCAGTACTATGCATCATCCCAAAATTAAAAATAATAACACACAGAAGAATTCTCAAATGTAGAGAAGAATGTAAGGATTGATCACTTCAAGAGAAGAATGCACCCAAAATTCAAGGAAGCAACCAATGTTGAAGCAAGAAAGAGATATACCTAGGATGAAGAAGATGCAAGTCTTCAATCTAGTATACACAATTGAGAAGAGAATTTAGGAGAGAGATGGAGAAGATATAAAGGAATGAAAATTCTAAGAGAGATGGCTCCACAGGTCCTCGAACCCAAGGAGAGTTGACAAAATGCACCATAGACCTACAAACCTACAAAAGGTGAAAAAAATGCTTTGTAGGTACTCTCTCCTATAGAGTTGAAAAAGCTACACCAGAGGCCCGTAGACCGGCGGTGAATAGATCTTACGGGATGCAAGTGCTTCACAGGCCCTTAGACCTACAAAAGAGGCATTCCCCCAAGTACTCTCTCATGAAGGAAACCCAATGAAAGGGGAGTCCGTAGAGTTAGATTAGAAAGCGGCTTTGTAGGCACACTTGCAAAGCAACATGTTAATCCATAGATAAAACATGTTAGAAGACTAAAACTCACATAGGAAAGCAAGCACATAGTCACATAGATAGTCCATGATTTGAAAGCTTTCAAAGAGATCCCTTAGGAACCCTTTAAAAGAAAAGGGGTCCATTCAAGGGACACACTATGTGAAAGTGAGGTCTAGTTAGGCTGCCCTCAAGCTAGATGCCAATAAATTCATATGAGAGAAAAGATTTTTAAGGGGGTCCCTCGAGAACCCTTCAAAAGAAAAAGGGGCCCACTCAAGGGAAACTTCATTTGAAAGTCATAGAGAGGAGATGGGGTCCTTAGAAGGAGACACATCTCCAAAACAAGTTATCACTACCCTGTCACATAGGGGAGGAGAACCATGCAAGATACTTAGAACATACAGGATAGAGGTAGACCTCGATATCACTTGTCATTTGAAGAAGAGGTAGTCACATCAACAAATGAATGAGTGATGGCACCTGAATCAAGAAGTTGTATTTTATCCTTCAAGGCCTTACATTCACTAGTGGAATGGTCCGACACTCGATGGTAGGCACAAAAAGAATGTTCTTCTTCATCATGCTTATGAGATTTCTTACATGTAGGATAATGAAGAGTAATCAAGAGGACCTTTAGAAGCCTCAAAAAAATATGCTCTTTCTTAGATAAAGAATGAGGAGTAGGAAGCAACCCTTTCTCTTGTGGAGAAAAGTTTGACTTCTCACAAGAAGAAGACATGGAGATAGAAGGCAATGGAGGATCTTCATAGAGAGGATTATTTCAACAATGGGGATCACACTCTTCTGCGAGATCACTATCATCCTTCTTGATAGGATTATCAACATCAACTTCTTTAATGGAAGTGAGATAATCTTCCTTAGGAGGAGGGTCAACATTAAGAATATTAAAATTTTCATTCACATTACCCTGCGATGCAAAAGAATGATAATCTTCAATAGTGGGTTTGGATGATGTTATTGGAAGGATTGAGTGGATTTGGTCAAAATTTATATCCTCCAATGAAGGATTATATAAAGTCTAAAGAACCCCAATCATTGTCAAGACATGCATTTTCTTGAGAAGAGGTAGAAGGAACAAACTTAAGATTTCCCGCTTTAGAAGGATCTTCTTCAAGGACATCTTTCTCAAGAGTATCCTTTGTAGTAGGTACTATTGGAGTAAACATCAACACATTGGAAGACACTAAAGGGATAAGAGTAGGCACAACTGAAACTTGACCGACAGTTGCCATCTCACATAAGTGCATAGTCTCAGGGTCAACCCTGACTATGACTATTCGATTATTGCAAATGAAATTAATATATTTATGCAAGGTAGATGGGATTGCACCCATAGCATGAATCCATGGTCTACCAAGAAGAAGGTTATATGGTAATTTTTCTGACATAACATATACAAGGGTGGGTACGGTAATAGGTCCCAACCTCAAAGGGAAGACTATCATGCCTAGGGTTTGTTGATCGACATTATCGAACCCACAAACGACAAAAAAAGAAGCATTAAGAGAAGATGAATCAATATTAATCTTACGAAATAGATCAATACTACACATCAAAGGGTCCACTTGCTTCTACACATTTGGGGGTGGAGGTTCTTGTGGATAGAATGTGATATTCGGTGAATCCACATGAATATGAGCCATCAATGCATTAACATCCATCGACCTAGCAGAGGTAGGCAAGAGGATCTTCTGTAAGGCTTCCTGAAGCATACCTTGGTAAACCAGAGTAGACTGAAGCAAGTCCCACAATGAGATCTTAGATGAATTAACTTGAAGTTGCTCGACAAGATCATGATCACTAGGTGCTTTAGTTGCAGACCTTTAGGAGCTTGAAGAAGGCTTGGTTGTTTATTCATTCTGTTCTTATAAGTATGGGCTACTAATTTGTAAGAGGGAGCCATAGAAAGATAAGGAGAATTGTGCTATCAAATGGGACACCATCAATAGAACAAATATTTTTAGGAGAAGGAATAGCTGGAGTTAGATAAATGATCAGTCTCTTAGGCCTTTTAGGGGTAGAAGAGACATAGATTACATTTACAGAGTCATCACAACTAGTGGAATAATTATTTGAAGACATATTCTCAACATCGATCCAAGGAGGATCAAATGTGGAAGGAGATTCATCATTCACAAATGCATCATCTCTAGAAGAGAGTACATTGGAATGAATAGAAGGTAGAGTAACATTAAGAAAGGTATCAATGATTTCATCCTCTTGCGCCAAAATATCCTTAGAAGGAATCTCAAGAGAGGGATAAACAAAGAATAATAAGAGAGTCAAGAACTCACTTTCACATGCTTGTAAGAGAACTTCTTGAAGCTTCTTAACAAAGCTGAAAAGATATAGAAGGAAGAAAGATAGAAAATACATTTTGAAATATAAATATAGACACGTCGACAAACCCAAAGCAATTTAGGGGTGACAAAATTGAGAAAAAACTAAAAATCTTGATTTTCTGATTTTTCCAGTATTTTCTAGGTTCTAGTAATTCGCATTTTCAGAGTTCTTCAGAGTAGAATTTGGGGTTGAAACTTGCATCGGTCCCTAAAATTTGGTTTCCAAAGGCACAAATTTTAGGGATTTAATTAGTCCTCTTGGGGACCTTTCCAACAGTGTAAACAGTTTTGAATTCCGAGCGCTGAGTCAAAAGTTATGACCCCACCAAGTCGGGGTAAATAAATTCCCAGTCTTTTTGAAAAAAGTTGTGTTCATGTCAGGTTCACCAAAATGTAGAGAAGGACTATTCACTACTCATGAGTCTTTTTATTCTCAAGAGATTCCCAAGGGGCGAACTTCCCTAAACTACCCCAACAATGAAGTGAAAGTTCTAGAATTAGAAAGAGCAGGTCATGAAGATTTTTTGGATAGACTGATAGGCTCTCGACCAAAGGACAACAACACGGTGTGCTAGTGTCTCTCTAGCACGCTAGCATCTGTACAGACCAAAAATTGAGAAGATCACAAAAAATAGTAAAGTGACTACTAATAATCAGATTACTGAGAAATTCTAGAATGTAGGAAAATGATAGAATGTAATAGAACTGAAATATAAAGTAAAGAAAATGATAGAACTAAAGAGGATAGAGAGAGAAACTCCTCACAACAACCCAAGTAATGAAGCCTCCAGTATGTGAATATCTTCAATACTTGCATGTGTAAGATTTAGAGAAAATGTTGGGGTTGCATAGGGGTTTTCCTTAGTCAAACCCTCGTTTTGGTGTTCCCACCTCCATGGATAGCCAAATAGATAGAGAGAAATGGAAAAATGAGTGATAAAAGCAATCCCCGCTTGAGGAGGAGAACCTGTATCACGAAGTAAGGTGATAAAATCAATCCCCGCTCAAGGAGGAGAACCTATATCACAAAGTAGAGATGAATTAGATAGGGGATGTGTAAAATTCCAAGATGCTCACAAGCATAAGGGAAGAGAGATATTAGCTATGAGGCTTAAGGAAGCCAAAAAGGGAGACAAAGATAGCTGCAAGATCCAAGGGTGTTGCAAAGATTGTAAGAGCTTGAGAGTGTTGCTTTAACATGCTATATGGAGTTGTGCAAGCAAGATAACAAGAAAAAGATGGGAGAATGTCCAAGATAGAAGCCAAGAAGGAGAAGAAGGCCAAAATGAGTTGAAAAGACAACTTTTGAAGAGGAAAAGAAGCTTCCCGGAAAGTTACAAGGTGATTCAAGCCGTTACCACTGACAAAAATTTCTGACAAGTGGCAAACATGCACATAAATAGTCATTTGGATATTGAAACGTCATGGGACGTTAGCACGACACACAGAAGTCCGTGCGACGCGCTAGTGTCTAGACACATCACGCTACAAAATGACAAGAATGGGAAAATGACAAGGTTTAATGCAAAGCTAATGCACGAAGGTAGCTATTGAAAGGGGGTTTTGAGCATCTTGAGAGGGAAAAAGGCTGATGTAGGGGCTAAAGTGAACCTACACAAATGCTAAGGGAAGGGACACTAAAGTAGATGCAATAATGTATGTGAAATTTCAAGCGTTGCAATTTTATGACATTACATCTTGTTATAGTTAGACTTGAAATCTAATTAGAGGTGTGAAAAAACATTACTACGTACCATAAAATCTAAAAAATGCTATATCAAAGTTTGATTTTTTTTTTTCTCTTAGGTCTCATAAGATACTTTGTTAGATTTTTATAGATAGGAAGGATCCCAAGACTTAGAAAAAGGAGATTTTCACAAGAATTCATCCACACACCTTGATTTTTTCATTCCCTCTATTTTTTTTTATGAGGTGTAGAAAGAAAATTATGACTCTAAGCATGCTTGCATCAAATGTCAATGAGAAAATTTAGAAGAATGTATTCATTTTTGGTATGGTCAAATAGTTTAGAGTTGAGAGAAACTAAGATATATTATTTTAGTAAAACCCAACATCCACTTGTAGGTGTAAACAAAAATTCCTAGGTGCGGTGGAATCTAAGAAGCACTAAGTCAAAGTTTCACACTTTTTCTTTTATTGTCTTGAGATAATTTATTGGATTAGTATAGATTGGAATAATATAGATAATTTAAATTAAAGGATGCCTCAACTAGGATTCAACCACCCAACCTAAAATGTTTGCACCATTAGTTTAGTCCCATGACATACAAAAATAAAATATGGTTCTTTTAATGTTGTACTAAACATAACGAGTCATTTTGCAAGAATGCATTCATATTTGAGACGGTTAAATAATTTGGAGTTGATATAAATTGAGATAGTTTGTTGTAGTCAACTTAAAATACACTTATAAGAGTGAATGAAATATTCCTAGGTTCCAAAAAATCTAAGAAATGCTACATGAAAATTTGACACTTTTTTGCTCTTAGGTCTCTTAAGAGACTTTATTGAATCATTATAGTCCAAAATGGTTCAGAGACTTCTAAAATGAAAGGAGGCCTCCAATAGCATTCACCCACCAACCATAATGTGTTCATGTTAGAAACCAAGATCTGAAATGCAAACTAGAAATACCTTCCACAAGAGAAAAACAAGATACAACAGAGCAATTTGCATGAAGATGTGCAAATGAATACTATTCAGGAATTGAGAAATTACAAGAGATGAATTGCTTTATAAAAGCAATGTATGAAACCCTAAAAGGAAACCCTAGTGTGCATAGTTAATAATTAATAAATAATTAATTATTAATGTGCCTAAGTTTGCCTTAAGTAACTAAAGTGATAAGTGTCTTAATTAATTAACCAATATGATTAAATTAATGAAGTGAAATAAATTATTACTCTAACAATTCATGCCTTTGTTTTGGACCCATGATGTGTAGAAATAAAAACATGGTTCTTGACACTGTAATGCCCAAATTTTTTGAAATAAAATATAGCTAAGGGAAAAACAAAAATTTCAAATTTCGATTACAACACACAACTAACTTACCAAACTTTGTTTTCAAGCACATAATACTTAAAAAGCATAACATTTGACCAAAAATAGACTATAATGATATTTAGTTAAGGAACTAATTTGTTTAGACAATCCTAATAGGGAGACATGGAATCCACATCACCAAGGTAGGTTTGATTAGCTCTACAACTCATCATTCATCACAACTTAATTCAAGTCACAAGCTATGCCAATACAATGTATCAATTTTAACTCAAAGTAATGAAAAAGAGAAAACCCTAGGGGCTAGACCTAATTCCTCGGGGGCTCATCTTTGAAAGCCTTTCCTATGGATATATTTCATAGAGGAACCATAGTTCAATAACTTGAGTTCACCCAACTCATATTTGGTTGACCAACAATCACACATAAGGCCCAAGTTTAAAACACTCCTAACTCACAGTGGTAGTAACCACTAAGAAGGAATAAAAACGGTAAATATAAAAGGGATCCTTATACTATAAGGAGTAATTAATAATCCAAATTACAATGCCCCTCAAGGGCCACTTGCCAACATATATAGTCAAGAATTGGTATAGGATGAAGGTAACCAAAACATATATTGAATAGATAATTATAATTGAAGTTGTGGTTTTAATCCAACCATACAAAGGTCACCATATGACATTTATAAGATTAAGGGGTGAAAGGTTAACAAAATAATCCACATATTGAATCTTTTTGGGAAATTCAACCTTCATACACTTGGTTGACTAACACAAGGAGTATAACCCTTAGGTACAAAGTTCGCTCTACAAAAATTCATCTTATGCCTTTAATACACTAAATGCAAATGAGATATTATGTAAGAATGCATTTGTTATCAATGTAGCCAACAAAAGGTTTTGAGACAAAATGATATAGGTTATTATAGTTAAACCTAACATCCACCTATAGGTTCAAATGGAACATTCCTAGGTGACACAAAATCTAATAAATGTTGCATCAAACTTTGGCACTTTTATGCTCTTGGGTCTCTTAAGAGACTTTATTAAATTGTTGTATCCTAGGAAGATTATGAGATTTTAGAAATTAAATTAAGCCTTCATTAGCATTAAAAAACCCTTGTAAACATGTTTTAACCCTTGATTTATCCCCTTGAGGTGCAAAAAGTTATGGCTCTTAGAATTCTTGTATTGAATGCAAATTAAGATTATATCAATAATTCATTTGTTGTTAGCACAATCAAATGATTTTGAGTTGAGATAAATTAAGATATAATTTTTTGTTAGGTTTGATATCCACCCATAGGTACAAATGGATAATTATTTTAGCAAATTATAAGCTTGTAGCGTGTTGTATGGAATTGGATTTTAAGTCACTTATTTTAGCATTCTAAAGCTAGTTTTTTCTCTTTATTCATTGATAAAAGAAAAGGTATTCTATTTTTTTAGCATTTTTCATCCTTTGGACACACATCTCCTTAAGACTATTATGAATAAAAAGAGAGAAGTGAAATTTTTTATTATGAAAATCCTATCATGGATTATGAGAATGTACAGATAGTAGGCATGGATCTTGTTGAATTCCTTTGAAACTATCATCAAACCCTAAGAATCATTGAACAGTTATTAGGAAATGTTTTTTATATTTCACTTAAGGAATTACATAATATTCATGAGGTAAGTTTTATATTCTTAGGTAGTATCATAACATTTTTACGCATGACTAAGGGGATATAATCATAAGACACTAGTAGAGTTAATCCCTTTGTTGTCATATCTTAATGGGGTTGCAAATTTATTCTATTGGGTTGTAAAGCCCCACACAAGGATTTACTTTAAAAATAATTTATTTAATATGTATCCGAAGGATGAGTAATAATTAGTACATAAATTGTCATAAGGTGAAATAGACTATTGTTCATGTTACCTAAGTTATCTTTACCAAACTATTTTGTTGTGACTATTTTTAATAAAACTATTATCAAACCTCAAAATAACCATGGTCATCCTACAATGTTGTCACCAATTATGGTTTGTCATAAATGAGATATAGAGTAAATATAAAACTATTATATAATTTTCATAAAAAGTAGAAAGAATTTTCATATCATTTGGATTATAATTTCCCAACGACCATGAACCCTCATGAGATCCATCTACCTTTCCAAATAGGGATATATTTATTAGGGACACAAACTAGATTGTCAAGGAGGGGTTGTGATCTAGTCTTAGGATATCTCTATGAATTATAATATAATAATTCCATAAGAGAGTTGTAATGATAGTGTAAACATGAGGAAAAATAGTGGAAACATTAGGAAACATAATTGAAACAAGGGAAAACGCAGTGGAAACATGAGATCAAAATTTTGGAATAGAGCTTAAATATTTTTTATTATTGATTTCTCACCCCCAACATATTAATCCCATGATGTACACAAATAAATTTATGGTTCTTAGCACACTTGCATTGAATGAAATGAAACATTTTAAAAGAATGCATTCATTATCTTGACATAGTTAAATAGTTTAGATTTGAGAGAAATTGAGAGAGGTTATTTTAGTTAGATGCAACACCCAACTATAGGTATAAATGAATCATTCTTAGGTGTTATGGATTCTAAGAAATACTACATCAAATTTTGGCACATTTTTACTCTTAGGTCTGTTAAGAGACTTTATCAAGTCATTGTAGCTCAAAAGGATCAAAACACCTAAATAATGAAATGAAACCTCAAATATGATTTATGTATCTAAAAAACATGCTTTTACCCCCAATTTAGTTGTATAGCTGTAGAAATAAAAATATGGATCTTGGAACCCTCACACTAAATGTGAATGAAACATTTTGTAAAAAAATACACTCATTTTGTGATGGTTAAACCATTAAGAGTTGAGGGAAACTGAGAGAGGTAATTGTAGTCCAACCAAACATCTAATCATAGGTTAAAACAAAACATTCCTAAGTACCGTGAATTATAAAAAAAATTAACCAAAGTTTGATTTTTTTTTTCTCTTAGGTCTTGTAAGAGACTTTATCAGATTGTTGTAGCTTGAAAAGAGAAAGACTCTTGGAAATGAAACAAAACCTGAGTCACAAGAATTCACCCATCTACATTAAATTTTTGGTGGCCTCAATTCAGTCCACAAGGTATTAAAATATGGGTTTTTACACCCTTGCACTAAACATGAATGACACATGTATTTCCAACATGATCAAATAGTTTGGGTTTGAGAAAAATGACAGTGGTTATTATAGTCAAACCCAAAATCCAATTGTAGGTGTGAAAAAGACATTTGCAAGTGCCATAAAATTTGAGAAATGCTAAGTAATAAGAGAATTTTCCAAATTGTTATATCCCGAAAAGGATTAGGATCCTTTGGAAACAAAAGGAGGCCTCTACTATCTTTCACCCACCTACCTTGACATGTTTGTGTCATTGGTTTGGTCCCATGAGGTGACTAGGGCATGAATGTTGTCATGAAACTTCACAATAGTCATAGCCTTTTCCAAATCTCAAAGGAACATTGAATGATGAATTTGGAACCTTAAATTCCAAATATTAGATTATTTATGTTGAATGATAAGACTTAAGTTCTTAATGATAAATGTTAATCCTTTATCCTTGAACTTTATAATTTAAATATTGAGCACTAATCGATAAGAAAAAGGTCATAATTGCTGAGTAAAACTTGATATGCCAACCTTAGATGAAACTTGAATGATAAATATTGAGTATTGGACAATATTAGTTATAAGTTAAACCTTAAATGTGAACCCTAGTATCTAAAGGTCATAAAAGAATCTTTCTTTTAAAAGATATAAGGTCAACTACATATAATTTTTTAGAATTTCATCAATAGGGGCCATAAGGAGCCCAAACTAAAATAGAATAATTGTAGCCTAAATATTTATCATATGTGCAAGTTGAGGGTGAGATGCAAAATAAAATAGGGAAGATACCATATTTTAGATGCATAATATGTCTAAGTACAATAGTTAGTTGCTATTAAAATGCATATAGATATGGTTAGTGACCAAACTCACCTTTTATACATGACAAGAAAAATTCTAGTTCTATACTTAAAAATTCAAAGAATAATAGGCTAGGAGAGTTCAAAGTGTTTTTGGGGAGGATTATGTTAGCCACTAGCATTGTTAGGGAGAGTAGGGTTTGGAGGGAAGGAGTTAATAGTAGTCACTATAATGTTGTGACTATTACAAAGGTTTATGTTGAAAGCTATTATATAGAGTAATAGAAACCCATCTAAACAAAACATATGATATAAAAGAATTTTATTTTTATTTAAAGGAGTTAAAATAAAATCTCCTTTATTTAGACAATGGTTGTACATGCATAGTCACTATGGATGCCTAGGCATTTCTAGATGAATAATTAATAGGAGAATACAATATTTTAGAATATGTAGTAAAGAATGATAAGAAATACACCTTAATTCTTGTGGAGCCAAATTTTCTAAAGCCCATAAAGTTTCAAGTGCATTCCACTATAATTTTCCAATAGTGATTCTATCTTTTTCTTCTTAACACACTTTTAATTTCATGTGTTTTTATAAACTAAAATAAATTAGTACTTTGCTTAAGATAAATTGGAAGAAAAATTAAAAAATAAAATATTTGACATTTGAGACTTGGTTAAAACCATTTAATATTTTATATCTTTGTTAGTTCACAACTAAAAAGTAATAAAATTTCATTATTGCCATAGTATACCTATAAAAAATAACTATTTTTTTATGCTAATAGATGTTCCCCTTTGGGAGGCGATGAGATATTCTACTACACTAAATAGAAATAAATGTGTTAGAATAAATAAATAGCTAATTTATCCACATGTTAAATATGTGTCAACTAGAGTTCTAGATGTGTCAATAGGAGTTAAAGACACATCATAAAGAGTTGTAGCTATGTCAATCAGTGTGAGATAGGTGTCATGAGTATTTGAGTGTTTGTAGGGAGCTATTGAGCCTCACTTGGAAATTTTTTGTTTGTTAAGGGAATTTAAGACTTTAATGTTCTAGGTGTAAATATTCATTATTCTATAAGGAAGGTCTTTCTCCTTTAGATCACAACATATATTAGTTGATGGAGGATTGGAATTTGGTCATGACATACTCCCTTTTTTTGTCGTATGGTGTGATTTTTCATTGAAGAAATATTGGCCTTTAATATCCTCAAATTTAATTGGATAATATATTAATGATTGGTGATGCCAAGATTCATCAACCTCATTCTTTGATTCATACAAAAAATCAAGGTCTTCATCTTCATGCATGGATTCTCTCTCATGGGAAAAGGAATGTATTTCCAAAGGAAAAAAGCTAACTCATCATGGTCCATAGACTCATAAGATTCAGAGGAATACTCAACCATTAGCTCATCAATGCTCAAATTCAAAGGTTTTTTATGCAGCTAGGGGAATGCAAATGAAACCTCCACAACTAGATCCATCTCAGAGGATGAAAGGGGGGTTGGTGATGAGGGCCATATCTAGGCCCTCTTGGAACTTATGTTTCCCATGTAATTTGGTGTAGAACGGGGTTGAAATTTTCACAAGGAGAAAAAGCGTTTTATCTCTTCAAATTGCATTGATTGTTCAAATCCGTTCACCACATTCAAAATCTAGGGTTATGCATTTGTAGTTTTTTTGAATGGATAAAATGTAGATCCATGCATATATCCTTGAATTTCCATCACAAACATCTCATTGAATAGAATGTACATACCCAAAACCATCACCAATATATGAGAGCTCCTTCATTGATCAACACTCCTCTAGTAAATTGTATGATTTGATCCAAGTGCGAAGTTGAATAAAGTGTAAGGAAATAGATGAAAGTTTGGAAATCATTTCTAGATATATTGGTAGGCATTCTCTAGTAGCCAAGGGCCATTTGTAATGCCCCGCCACACAACCCTAGAGGATGTTGCAATCAACTACTCAAACATACTAATTTTTTTTTTTTTAAGAACAAATAACATGCAAGTTCACTACCCATTGCCAACAACCCGTAAGGTTACGAGACTGAGATTACTTAAAATCCAAACAAGAAACATGAATTGAAACCATAGCATTTATTTACTTAACGAATTAAGAAACACATACATTCCATACATGATAAATCACATCAAAGAATAAGAGATACCACATGTTTTCAAATAGTATAATTTACAATACGATTACAACTCTCATTCTTTGAATGAGGTAAATCTAATAAGCATGATTACATATTACATCTTCCACCTCGATAACAAATGAGGGTAAAAAAAATTACAATATCAGATCTGAAAAGAATAAAGCATGAAATGAAACTAGATCCCACGAGCTCTCCAACTAGAAATCTCATCCACACGAACAAGAAGACGACCCAACGGATTAAGGTGCATGTTCCACCCAACCATGTGATACTCGAAGGCTCACCCCCCATGCTAGGAGATATTAACAAAGATTCCTATACAAGACCATCAACCTCTAGACATAGGCTAACTCACACTGACACAACCAATCATATGAACCATACAACCATACAAATAACACAAGTACATCTCTAACATCACTAACATAAGTCACATTGCTTCTAGAAATAAAAAAAGATTGAGTATGTTAAGAAGACCATACACATAAAACCAAATACCAACTGTTGTCATAGAAAGAGTGTCAACACATAAATCGACATGGTATATCCTCTAGGAATTTTCATAGGCTCTGACCCCCACTATGAGTTGTCCTGGTGGCCTCAATCGAATCTCGACACCCATACTCACTCATGTGGAATCAAATACCTCTCGTAAAGACAAGATAGATGACCTTGCCATTCCAAGCCTTCCCACTCATCCCAAGCCTATACGAGCACTTGCGTCTATGAGTGAGGCTAAATGATCTTGATTAATGTGAAAAACTACCTAAACTTCTAAGTTTACTATTTTAGTTATCACTTGATTAAACCACCTTTGAAGGTTTCCCAGTTTACCTCTTTGGGCTTTGGTGCCTAAAAAAATCCACTCTTCTACTTGACAACACATACAAACCAATCACCAAGGGAATCCCAAGTGCATACCAACAAGATAAAACCACTTCAACTCTAGGAGGAACACATAATAAAAATTCACTCCAAACACTGGAGACAACAGAAGTCAAACCCTCTCTAAACACTAGAGGAAACAAAACACATAATCCACTCCTTCCAAAGGAGGCACAAACACATAATCCACTTCTAAACCAAAGGAGGCACAAACCATCTCTATTCATGAAAACTGGGTAAAACAACAAGATACAACTATACACACTACTCAAGACAATACAAAGGTTGACTAACATAATACATCAACCCCAAAAATTTAAACCCCTTATGGAAGACTTAACAACCCTTCAAATCAAATTCTCCAAAGCAAAAACAAAAAAAGCGCACATTCAAGAAGGACAATCAAACAGGATTAAATCTATATTTGAATTTCCTAAATCCACTTCCTTCATTAACATTCAGTAATTTATTGCCTTAATAAAACTGATTTAATAACATCTCTTTCAGACAAAAGATGAAATTTAAACCAAATATTTAATTCCCTAATTGCTTTTAAATAATAATAAAATAAACATTTACTTCTTTGATTTAAAACATGTCATTTTAAAATAACTATTTCTCCTTTGCAAAATAATCATTTTAAAATCAATTAATCTCCTTATTAAAACATATTACTTGACAATAACTAACCTTATCATAAACTCGTTTGCAACCAAATAATATCTAAACTATCATAAAATTCGTTTTCTTAAAAGAAATTCCCATTTCATTTAAATCGAATAATCATTTCCCTTAAAACATTCCCTTATTAAATAACTATTTAAACATTTGACAAGCAATAATAAATCTAAAACTAAAGACTTACTTCAGTTTCCCCACAATATCTAAATATAAGAATTCTATTTCCCCATATAAATCATTTCATTATAAAATCAATATTTGGACATATACATCTTTATTAATTAAATATTCATTAAAATAAGAAAACCGTATCTGTACAAATTTAAAATTTATTTCTCACATTTAAACATTATCTATTTAACCATATGCACATTTTCCAACTTCCTTAATTAAACAAAAGATCAAAATAAATTTTTGAATAAAATCATTTTATTATAAAATCAATATTTTTATCTAATAAAATAATCCAAAAATAATTATATTTAAAAATAAATATATGTTGAAACATATACATATTATTTAAATATATAATTATATTTCAATTTAAATTCCAACTAATCTTTTAAATAATGCCCAAATATATAAAATATATATTATATATGTTTATAAAAGATAAAACATATATATATATATAAAATTTAAAATATATAAAAAAAAACATTTTAAAACATTAAAAAAAAAAACCCATGCCACAGCCCTGCCCCCACTGTGGTGGCTGCTACGCAGCCTCCCCCTTATGGGGGTTGCTACCTCCACAGCCAACGCCTCCCATAATGGGGGCGGCTGTGGGGTAGCTCCCCCAACACCCTAATATAAATTAAAATTAATTTTTCTTTTTTTATTATTTTATTTAAAAAAAACCAACCATAAAATCCTCTGTTCACTGAAAATTCCAGAACATTTTTGACAGGAAAATATCTTATTTTACAGGGAAAATTGGCAAATTAAAAACATACTATATATATATATATATCAAATTTCCATTTTATAATCAAACTGAGCACATTTTTTTAACAAAAACAATTACACAGCAAGATTTTTTTTCTTCAAACACAAATTTTCAATTTCAAATTTTAAATTGTATCCGAAAAGTAAACTTAAAACCAAACCCATAAATTTATATGTTTTCCTTTTGTTTCCTCTTTCTATTTTCTACTGTTAAAATCTAATTTGCCAAAATTTCTATTGTTTTCTTTTGTTTTCTACAAACATCTAAATCTCTTCCATGATTCAACAGGTTTTCAAGAATGATTGCAATAAGTTTTCAAAACTAAAAACCAGATTTTCAAAACAATAAACAAAAACAAGAAAGAACCTGATGGAAACTTGAAGAAGAAGATTGAAGTTGAGCTGCACTTTCAAATTCTTCCAAAATCTTTTCCAAACCTAATTCCAAAATGCATTCCCAAAACTAGAAAACCCTCTCTCCTCTTCACAACAAATTTCTTTCTCCAACAAGCATCAATAATCCCCAATCTTTTCATTCCTCCCCAAATTAAGTCAATACCCTCTAAAAATAATATCCCAGAAATTTTCTTTTTTTTCAACAATAAGAGAAATTGTTTTATCTTCCAACTCAAAAATTATAATTTAAAGAAACCCTTGTGAATTTTCAAGAATAAGCAACCTTCTAGCTTCATCAACCCAATAATAAATGTAGTTCCTAATGATAGCATAGACACCAAGGGTGAATCTTTACCTCAAATTTTAATTTTCACTAATTGAAATCTTCACATTATATCTAGCCTTGCTACTAATTTTTGAAACTTCACTTGAAAATCTTTGATTTCCAAGTTGGCGCACCCTCAATTTCTTTACAAAATTCGAATATCTACTTTTTCATGTGCAATCCATTTGTATATTCATAAAACTAATTTAAAAACATAATAAAGTCAATATAAATTTATTAGAATCCCTTTGTAATTTGATAAATGATATAGTTAGGGATTAAATATAAATTTATTTAACATCTATTGTATTGAAATCATAATTTATTCTAAGATTAAATAATAAATTATCTTATAAAACTTTTATAAATTTTAATTAAAAGATGAGTTAAATGAAAACTTATTTAAAACTGTTCTACCTTAAACATTCATAAATTTATGAAATCTTATCTTTTGAAAAATAAATATATAAGAGAAAACAATTTAAATGTACTCTTACATGAGATAAAAACTTATCTAAGTTTATTTAGATTTTTAGATTTTATGATTAATTTGTTGAAGGTTATGTGTCAATTTTGACACGTCTAACAAACTTAAGTAAACAAATGTCTGTTATAAAATAATTAATGTGACAAAATATTTAAAAATATTAAAATAATATTGTTAGTAGTTCCTCATAAATCTTAGATGTACTTGTTCTTAATAATCCATTTATGATAGTCATTTTAACTTTGTGTAACAATAATATATTCTAATGTACGGTAGCAAGGTAGTTGCTTATGTATTTAGGATATTATTACTAGATGAATAAAGTATCCACCCATGAATCTTAATTATGATAAATTGTTCATAAAAGATATTGTTTATTAGGAAATATATTTATATTTAAAATATTATTATAAAATCTAATATATATTTAAATTGTTTAAATTAAAAATGAGAAACATATGAAATTAATTATTTTGTGAATATAATTTTAAAACATAATATTTATAAAAGTAAAACAAACTGATTGATCATTCACATAATAATTTTTTTATCAATATTAAATTTAAATTATCTATTAAAATAAATAATTTAATACCTCTAAAAATTTATATGTGCTTTCTAATATCCTTTTCAAAAAATTACTTATAGAAAATTGCAAGAAACATCTAGCAATAAAATAAAACTACATTTTAAATATTTTAACCTAAGACAACGAGTAAAATTCTAGCTACTTTTCTATTTTAAAAGCATGCCCGCCTTCCTTTTTCTTGGGATTTTGGTTTCATTCTTATTTGTGTGGTTCACGAGACCCTTTTTTAAATATATTATTTGTAGTTTTTAATATTATTTTTTATTTATCAAATCTATGTAAAATTTTCAAAGATAATAATCAAAATGATTGTAAATCATCTAAATTTAAAATATTAACTTAATATGCTTTAAATTTCATGGTAAAGATTGTCAAATGAATTAAAAATATATTCAAATTAATTATTGTAATATTGAATGCAAGATAATAATCCAACATATAAATTCTTCAAAATAAAATGATATACTAACATTGTTAAATTATGGAAATTAATTATTTTAACATATTATTTGTAACTCTTTTTTAAAATAAAATTATAAAATATAATATATCACAAAAATAATCTTATAAAATTAATTGTAGTCATGATTTCTTTCGAGGGTTAGGAGATAAGAAACTCATAGCTAGCTCCAATTTCATTATTTTTTTAATAAAATAATAATACCATAATGTATTTTGAATATATATCAACAAAATATGAAATCAAACTTATCAATATCAAACCCTACCTAACAAAGGTATGTTTATACATCATATCTCAAAAATTATGCTACTCCATAACATACAATTATTCCAAATATAATGGAAAATGATGGAATTATGTATATGAGAACTTGTTTGAGCTGCTTCCAAAGCCGATCTTGTTCTTCTATTGTAGATTTGAAATAGTATTGAATAATCCACAACATGGATATAAAAATAAGTGCAAGTGATGGTATGATGAATGCTGTGAATATTTCGCCTCCCAACAATAGTTGGTATTTGTTGAAATGCCTTTGATCTTTATGCTTCATGTCTTCATAATTCCGAGGTATTGTGACAAGGATGGTTGCACTTAAAAATGCAAGAGCTGTAGCTTTTATGGAGGTTCCCATGCTCAAAATTGAAAAATTGGCTAACAATGATTGATTGTTTTGAGAACCAAGACTTATTCGCTCACGAAATAACCAACAAATAACCACTGTGAGGGAAGAAAACAAGGCAAGACTATCAGAGAATAAAAATACTTGGAAAAGTGTATTTAATCCCAAATTAGCAACTTCACTTCTTCCTTTTCTCTTGTTAGTATTGCTAGTTCCACCTGGTACTTGAAAGATGGCTACAAATGTAATAGAAGCAATGAGTGATGCCACTAGTGTGTCCACGTCCATGATTTTATTCTCCTCACCACACTCTTTTTTTGAATCCATTATTTTTGAATTGGTTATGCAAGTTTCAAAAGCTCCAACATCTTTTAAAATCCTTTTAATCTTCTCACATTGGGGTTTTCCACTAGATGTAGCAGTATTTGAGGCTATATCTATTGCACTTTGTCCATTGCTATTGATAGCATTCACATTTACCTTTGGAAATGATACCAAATATTCTACAAGCTGCAAATTCAACAAACAATAGTCAAATTAAACATCTTTTAACACACATTTATCTTATAGAAATGGCATTCTCTAATCATAAATAATGAACTTATTTTATAGATTGAAATTTCATAAAAAAACATCATAAATGAAACATTTATTTATAAATATCCATAACAAGAATAAAGATAATAACAATAACATAAAGTAATGATTGACAAATGATTAAAAAAAATGAATAAAATTAACATTTATTAAAAATAATATTTGATAATAGCATAGTGTGATGGTTAAGTTGTGGTGTTGTGATTCTTGCCATCAAGGTTCAAACCCCTATATAGGGTGATATTGTTGAATGCTCATGTTGTGGATGAGGTCCCCTGCATGTGGCTTCCTTGGTTCATAACTCCAGTCAAAAGAGTTTACCTCCAATTTTTTTATTAAAAAAATAGATAATTTAAATCCTTTGCACCCTTATCTTGTTTTGAATCCATTAATTTCTTATATTTTGAACAAGTTATGCATATTTGGGAAGCTCCAACATCTTCTAAAATCCTTTTGATCTTCTCACATTGGGGTTTTCCATTAGATGTAGAAACAATATCTATTGCACTCAATCCTTTGCTAGTAGAAACAATATTGGGTGATATTGTTGAATGTTCATGTTGTGGATGAGGTCCCTTGCATGTGGCTTCCTTGGTTCATAACCCCAGTCAAAAGAGTTTACCTCCAATTTTTTTATTAAAAAAATAGATAATTTAAATCCTTTGCACCCTTATCTTGTTTTGAATCCATTAATTTCTTATATTTTGAACAAGTTATGCATATTTGGGAAGCTCCAACATCTTCTAAAATCCTTTTGATCTTCTCACATTGGGGTTTTCCATTAGATGTAGAAACAATATCTATTGCACTCAATCCTTTGCTAGTAGAAACAATATTGGGTGATATTGTTGAATGTTCATGTTGTGGATGAGGTCCCTTGCATGTGGCTTCCTTGGTTCATAACCCCAGTCAAAAGAGTTTACCTCCAATTTTTTAATTAAAAAAATAGATAATTTAAATCCTCTGCACCCTTATCTTGTTTTGAATCCATTAATTTCTTATATTTTGAACAAGTTATGCATATTTGGGAAGCTCCAACATCTTCTAAAATCCTTTTGATCTTCTCACATTGTGGTTTTCCATTAGATGTAGAAACAATATCTATTGCACTCAATCCTTTGCTAGTGATATCATTCACATTTAGATTGAGAAATGATATCAAATATTCTTCAAATTGTACATACAAAAATTAATAGTCAACTTAAATTTTTGTCTCTTATTTTTGTTTCTCTTTCCACATTCATATCATAAACTCGTATATTTAATATATAAGGTGTTTTCTTTCCTTAGGCATTTTTCATATTTTCTTGACGATCCTTCAATTCTAGGGGCCTTTTATTTTCTCTACCTCCATTTAGCTGCAACCCCTATGGCGTGCTCTAACTTTTCCTCCATATCTTGTTTATCTATGACCCTCTTGACAAAATCGAAGTCAATCCTCAAGCAATTCTTCATCTTTTATGGTTCCCTTGTACTATGGCCTTAATGATTCTACCAATTGGAGATCTTCCAATTTTTTTACTAAATACCTTGTTCCTTTTCTCTTTTTTTTTCCCCTCTAATTTATTCTTTATATATCGTTATTTCTGCTAATTTATTTATCCTACATCCATTATTCATTTTAAATTCCCTAAGCATTGTCCCTAATTTTTCTCAACATTCATGTCTTTTTAGATCTCCTCCCTTATCTATTCCATCACTTTAGTTCCTTGTTCCTTGATTGCTAGTGCTTATTGCATATTATCACATCTCTTTATAATAAATATTTTCCCCATCTAGTTGACCTCGGTGTGATGCAATAAAAAGGGAGAACTTAGATATGTAATAAGTTCAAACTAAATTATAATAAATTATAAACATTCATATAGCTATATATAGCCATGTAAAATCATATATTAATATACTTTAGTGGCTTATATGTTCTTATAACTAATTCCTCATTCTTTACTCTCACTTTTCTTTTTCCTTACTATCACACATTTAATTCATATGATTCCTTCTCTCATCTCCTAGTTTTCCCTTCTTCATTATAGCTTCTTAATGCCTTTTCATAAAGCCTTTCCATCATATCTTTTCATAATAACACTTAACTATCTTATTCTCACAAGTTTACCTTTTTATTTATGATATTTTACTCTTTTATAGCTTATTTAGGCATATTATAGGTGTTTTAAGGCCATTTAAGTGGTATATGATGGATATATGGGTTTAGAAATGACCTAAATTACATATGTGGTGCATCAAAACCTTCAATATCTTATCAAAACATTTATTAAGTAGAGTTAATAAAAGTATTTGACAGCTAATTAATGCCTAATATCACAAATATTTATGTCATCAAGAAACAATAGAACAAGAAATCACAAAGGCGAATGGAATGGTGTATCTAAGCTTAAAAAAAAGCTAACAACCTAAAAATTTATTGGATGGTATAATTGGGAAGACTAAAAGGAAAATAAATTATGAAGAATACTTGGTAAAGTATAAAGGTAGACCTAAATTAAGGGATCTACATGGACATACATACCTAAGGTGAACCATTTTGGTTTCCTTTAGCTAGTTGTCTCTTAAGTGTAAGTGAGAGTCTCAATTTTATTTACCTAAGGTGTTTAATAAAATATCATATGAGATATAAGAATCTTATTTCCAATAATTATCTTAGCCTTCTACCATATCCACTTTGTGCCCTTGGTGAATTGGTTCGTCCTTGTCCATGACTTATCTTTGGTATGTGTTTGGTTCACCTTTTTGTTTATACTAGCGTCTTTAGTACCAGATTGACCTCTATCTTAGTGAAATTTTAATACTCTCCTTCACTCTATGTTACCTTCTAGATAACTTCTTGAATACCTTCAAGACATATTGATAAGCTTCTTCCTCCATTATGATCCTAAGAATACTTAAATTTTATCTTGGATGTTAATGTTTATTCCATTCACACATCTTTCCACTTTCTCTTGGTTGAACCAGCGTTTCCCTAATTGAATAGTTAACTTGTAGAACTCATTAGCAAAATAATTAACACTTATCTTTATTTATATTGTATTTTAGATCATCTTCAATAGTTATAGCTAATGATCACCAAAATAAACTTTTCCCTTCATCTTGGCAACCATCTTATCCCAACAATTTATCTTATCTTACCCCTTAAGTTCTTTGTATTTGTATTTCCTTCCACCATTTGGTTGCATAACTTCTCGATTTTTTTTGTGATAGTATCACTCTCTAAGGGTTAGAAATAAATTGTTATACTTGAAAGATGATTCCATATTCATGATCTAGTCAATTAGCTCTTTGAGATTTAATATTCTTGAGAAGTTTGGAATGCATGTTCTTGTTCCATTTCTTATTTTAGAAATATCTCTTAAGATCCTATCTTCTCTATTTTCTTCTACTGGCTTCTCAACTTGCTTCTACTCTCCATCATTATCATATACTTTAGGAATAAAAATAATAAATCGTACTAGAATACTAATATCAACTTCAAGGAATGATTTGAAGGAAAAAAAATAGAAGAGGGAAATTTTATGAAGGAAATTAGATGCAATAAATATATGAAACAAAGTCAAGAAAAAAATGAAATATTATTTTAAAAATGAACTAAAATAAAATCCAACTTAGATATCTAAATAATATACACTTATTTAGGACTAGGCAAAAATAAAAATACATAACATGATAGAATATTAAATTATACGAACTTGAATATCTATTAACATTTTTTTTTTGACATGAAATTGTAATTCAACTAGAAATACTACTATATCATCCACATTTGATTGAAACATCAACTATTATTATATCTTTTATCTAACCTAGAGGGTAAGAGTCCACTATATTTATGTATCATTTTATTTTATTTTACTACTTTATTATGATGTAGGATAAGCTTGATTCTAGGCATCTCATTGTTGAGAGCATCTTATATTTTTAGCCAGTTGTTTATCTAATCACCACACTTAGTGATCCACTGATGATTCACTTGGTATGTTTAATCTTGATTTTAGATTCTACTTTAAAAAAATATATAGAACTATAAAAATGGTCTCTTCACTCTCTTCATTATGTTTTCAACTCCTCTTTCTCTATACTTGGAAAATACACTTTAGTCCTTTTGAGTAAAGGAATATTTAAAAGAAGTTAAGATTAGTAATAGTTAATCCCTATTGATGTCAATGAGACTCATTATTTTTTAAATACTAATAAGGTGGATGAGTGTTAACTTAAAATTAGTAATTAAATAATTATAATTTAATAAATTTAAGAGTGGTTTATTAAAATTATATAAATATTTTTTTTAAAGAAGTAATAAATTCATTTAATTTTTGTTTATCTAAAAAAGTTAATAAGAATTTAAATTTTTTTTTATAGATGTCATAGTAATTCAACGTGTTGAATGGAAGAAAGGTGAAGCTATTTAAATATTTATAATATAAAAATATAATAGTTAATGAAAAATTAGATAAAGACTAACCTGAGGATCCACTTCATTCACGATGGCTAGGTGTAGTGCTGTATTTCCAGAAATATCTCGGTCATAACTCACCAATTTTGCAACTTCTTCAGGCCGATAGTGAAAGAGTATCTTTTGTACCACCTCAAATTGATCATTTTCCACAGCAAAGTGTAAAGCAGTTTTAAGGTCAGTGCTACGAATTTCAACACAATCTGGCATTTTTGACATGAATATGTCAATCATTTCCAGATTACCCTTGATGGCTGCTACATGCACTGCACACCTTCCAGAATGATCCTTATGTGTCATTAAGCTCATGTCAAAACAAAGCATATAGCACGAATTCAATGAAACATTTATGATTTCGCTAACAATTCTTGGATCTCCCTCATGGACAGCACAATGCAAAGGTGTGGCACCATGAACATATGAAATACAATATGTTGCAAAGACTATGCCTCTCAATTATTAGCTTCACAACCTCTGCATCACATTAATATCAATCTTAATTATTAAAAATACAGATTTATTTAAAAACCAACACCATAAAATAGAAAGATTGCTAATCATAATTAGTAGTTACAAATACAATAAAAAAATCAAAATAAATTATTTTTATTTCTTGCAAGAGAATTGATTTACCAAAATGCCCTCCGTAACCAGCAACGTGGAGGCATGTTTGGTGATCATTCCTTGGCCAGATGATGAGATATAAAGGCGTGGCCTCCACCAAAACCCTCACTGCTTCCACGTGACCGTGCTCTGAAGCTATTAGCAGGGCCGACTCTCCAAACTGGTTGCGTTTAGCGGCTGGACACTTGTTGTAGCGGATAAGAGTCCTAATTATCTCAGGATTTCCCCGCTTAGCAGCTTCGTGCAGCGCCGTATTGCGATCAGCATTTCGAGCTCCAGAACAGCCTTTCACATTTTGAAGAATCCATTGAAGGAGCTCCAAATGGCCTTCCTTTGCAGCAATGTGCAGAACAGTATTGCCTTCAAAAGTAACTTCCCTTAGTTTACTAGGGTTTTGGCCGTGCAATTTCTTAATAGCATCAAGATCGCCATTTTTGGCAGCTAGGAAAACTGCAGCATACATCTTTCTCAAGTGTTTATTTTCAAGCTTCCTCACTCTCTGATAAACTGATCAGTCAGTCTGTCACTGAATCTCTCTTCATACTCTGTCACTTTATAAAATGTTCTGGAGCTTGTTTCTGAAGCCTCCTTACACGTTTTCCATGGAGTCCGTACAAGCTAAATTCCCTCTCACTTTGTTCTCGTCTGGAAGAATTTCTTTCTTTCTTTATTTATTTCCTGTGTCTGTACTCTGTTTTCTTTACCAATGGGAGAATAAAGAGAAACGCCCTACTACTTTATCTTTAGCCACCAAGTGAGTTTTCTTTATTTTTATTTCTTTAAATATTCTCAAGTTTGCGTGGAAATCTACTAAATATGCCTTGTTCTTTGCCTTTTTTTAAGTTTTTTTTTTCCACCTGTATTTAATAATATTTATTTTAATGTAGGTAATCTGGTATTTAGAAATTGGCATAATTATTAGTTAGAGATTTAGTTCATTTTGATACTATTAATAAAATTGAACTTCATTAGTGATGTAATTAAGAAATATATTATCATTTTCATATTAAATTATAACTCTTAATATTATGCATAATTTTTTAATTTTATCAAAACATCTTTTAAAATTCAATTGTCATATTTATAAGTTAGAGATGATGAGTGAGAAAATAGATAAAGGAATTGATGCATGTTCTTTGAGAATGTTAAAGTAAATATAAGTGTCACTTTCTATCAAGTATATTTTGATCCGTTATAAGATAAATTTAAATATTGTGCTAATATTAGTTAATGGAAAAATATAAAGTTATATGGAATTTATTAGATAATAAGTAATTTTCAATAAAATATCATTGATTATTATACTCATGTAAAGATAGCAATATTCTAATATAAATGTTTTATTTGTACATGGTGTAAGTATTTACATGTTTTCATAGTTAAAAAAATAAAAGAAGTATATGCTTACATACAATAAGAATATTGAAGGGTTGTAGTTCAAGTGGTGAGGATGATGATATGTTATTTTATTATAACTTTTACCAAGGTTCAAATCTCTTAGAGATGCAACTATGACAAATTTGACTCCTTCGTAACTTTCACAAGTTGAACCCTACTTGTGGTAGCTTAGGCAAAGGACAATAACTAGTCTAGATGTTTATACTTGCACAATAATCAGCTCTATAAATACATAACTATTGATGTTTATATAACCCAATTGTTTCCATTAAAAAATCATAATAACGCTTTTCAAATTATCTAGGTTAAAATATTAATTAAAAAAGCATATACTTAGGTAAATCTTGAATCAAGACTCAATACAATAATAAAACATGTATGAGATTGACATCAAAGGAGATAGGTGCTTAACTTTATGTGCAATAAGTGGATGATCTATCATAGTGCCTCTATGTATTTAACATAATGTGGCGTTTAAAATAACTATTATAAATCACTAGGCTAATATAGGGAAGTCAATTAGTTTCCCTTCTCATCTCTTTGTTAATTCCATTAATTGATTAAATAATTTGTAACAAGTTCATAAACATACAAAGTAGAATGTAGATGCCTAGATACGTCCTTATGAATATAGAAGTTGGTACAATGCTCTAGATAATGATTGAGTGATGTGTGAATGAGTCAATCACATGGATTAAATTGGATCACAAAAATGAATTAGGGTTGTTTGGACTTTTATAGAACACTATAACATGCCAATTTGAATATTTCACACTTGAGTTAAAGGTAATGGCTAGTTGGAGGCAAGTTAGCTTGGTCACACAATTTATTTTTAAATTTGTTAAAAGAGGGTCAATTTTATATATGTAGTCATGAACCAAGTTCAAGGTCACATTTATAGTTTTCAATCAAGATTAAAATAATAGATACGTAAGTTAGGCTTAGAGCTCTAGGGAAAAAGATTTGGATTTTGATAAAGTAAAATTTCCATATGCAAAATCTTATACATAAATATGTTATTTAGATATTAGAGGATTTCACTAAGGACTATGGATTGAAGAAAGTCCAAAATCTATAGAGAGTAATGCTAAGAGCATGCACATGGAGATCTGGGGCCAAAGACATTTTTTAAGTTATAA
This sequence comes from Sequoia sempervirens, assembly GCA_007258455.2. NCBI lineage: Eukaryota > Viridiplantae > Streptophyta > Pinopsida > Cupressales > Cupressaceae > Sequoia > Sequoia sempervirens. Next base: position 143,036,736 of record VDFB02000002.1, on the reverse strand, counting down.
GATGAGAATGCTACTAAAATCACAAAAGAGCCTTAACACATTTGGACTATATATGATTACATTATGACTAACTAACTACCATGAAAAAACACTTTTACATTGTTTTGATGTAAACAAAAAATAGGGTCATTGGCCCTTTTTGTATTTTATTTTTTCCCAAAGCATGATTAGCAAAATAGCATGAACATTTTTTAAGGAATTCAAGTCTACTCAGCTTCTTGACTCATGTTTTGATAATGCTACATGATGAAGTCACAAAGTTATGTTACTCTTTTAGACAAAATCTCATTACAATTGATTTTAAGTGATTTTCAATTAAAAAATCATTTATAATAAAAATGTGTTCGATTAAATTTGTTCCAACCAAAATAGATTCAATTTTTTTAAAATTGATATTTACTAGATGCATATATGAGATCACTTAAATTACATTTTTTTTAAATTATTAAAAAAACTTAATGTTGTTATCTCTTTTACTTATATTAAATATTTCTCAAAAATTCCAAACTAATTATTTACAAATAAATTTTAAAAATATAATTTTATTTTTATTTTATCTTACCATTTATTTTTTATTTTTCATAGCAAACGAATCATCAACTCTAAAAATTAAAATTGATTCCATTAAAAATAAAATAAATTACTTTTATTTTAAAAAATAAAAATAAAAATTACTACACTAAAAAGAAAATCCTCACTAAATAAATATTCTTTCCCATTAAAATACATCTTTCTCGAATGCTTTTTAAAGCTTCCATTCTCTCCTATAAACTAATCAATCTTCCATAAATCTCAATATATTTAATTTATGATTAAAATAACCCTCTAAGTTTTTCGAAAGCCTTCTCACTCTTTATAAGTCTATTAATTAAGCTTTTTGTGTAATTTATAACAAAAGAAAAAATACAAGTTAAGAGTATGAGCACATTTCCTTTACGGTATTTGTCGCTTTCTTTAACACATATTCCCTCATTTTTATTTCCCATCTATGCACTATTTTCTTTTCCTTTGACTAGGATGAGCTTCGTTACTAGTGTAAGAACAAAGCCCTCGAGAGATGCTTTTCTACCTTTTCCCCAAACTCTATTATTCTTCATTATTAGTTGTGTTTTTCTTTATTTTTCTTTCTTTAGATTATTTTCAAATATCTATGTACTTTACAACATTGATGTTTCTAAAGGGTAGGAGTCATTATTAAAGCGAGAAGAAAGAAAATTAAAGGAGGTTTATCGTTATTCAATTCACAATATAAATTAGAATAAATTAAATTATTGTCATATTCATCAAAGGATTGAAATGCCTTATTTACCTCTATTCTAATTATTACGAATTAAAAACTAGAAAAGCTATGAAGATTTATCTAATGTTAGAGACCCCAACTTATAAACATGCTAGTTACGATTGTCCTCTAAAGTCTATTTAGTAAGACAATCCATCACAACATTCTATTCTTTGGATACATGAACAAAAGAGATAGCCTCAAAATTTGGAGCGAGGTGAAGAAGCTATTCAACAAAAGAAGCAAGCCTTCAAGAGGGCTCTTCAAAACTTGCTTTGTTCAAAAGATAAATTAGGATCAAAAAGTTAGATTTACAAGTAACCTTTTTCCAACCCAAAACATAAGCTTTCTCAAGAGCCATTAAATTAGTTGAGGCTTCCATCAAGTTATTTGCGCTAATACATATATCATAAGACAAAATGAAAAGAACCATCCCATCACTAACACAACCAACCCCTCCAGTCCCAATTTAGCACCTAAGTTACCTCTAGAATGTTAAGAATAGGTGTTGTATAATTAAAATAAATATTTATTTTTGATGTATCTAGGTGATTTGTTTAGCCACTTTAAATATTTATTTGGGTCTACTTGTAAAGATGTATATAACATTGAGTTAGTTATTTTATGTGTGAGAGACATAGAATAATTAATTATTTGAGAAAATATTTAATAATGCAAAAAACTAGTATCAAAAAGTAAATGTCGAGTCAATGATTTTGTGTACTCATGGTTTTAAGGCACATTATTTTATCTTACCACTTGGCTATGTTTGTATGAGTTTGAATCTATAAAACGAAGCACATGTTTAGTGGTTAAGGTTAGTTAGGTGAATGGGTTGTCATTGTATTGAGTTTCTCTTTTGAGTGCATATGTGAAGCATGATATAAGATGTGTAGTTACATGCTTGGACACATGGAGAGTAAAATGAAGTAGCTTAATGTTAGTGCATTGTAATTTTTTATTGTTGAATAAAACATAGAGTGGGATACTTTTGGAGGTTGTGTTTTTTCCCTCTATGAGGGTTTTTACAAGGCATACCTTGTGTTATATTGTAGCTTGTATATATTTGACACTTGCATTATAGTTATTCTATAAGATTGCATGCATACTTTTCCCTCATAGGGTTATGTAAGAAATGGATTAATCATTATGGGTACTATAAATTAATTTCCTAACAAGTGGTATTAGAGATTTATTCATGGTTGAGGAAGGTGTGAGCTCCTAGGGTTTGTATAACCATTGTTTGAAGTTAAATCCATGAAAATGAAAGAAATATTTGAAACATTTCATGGTATAAGGGTTTTGTGTAGGTTGTAACTATTTTATAGATTTGGGGTTTTTGGGCTTGTAGATTTGTTGGGTTTAATGCAAATCTAGGGTTTAAAAAATGTTTGGAAACAAGTTTTTATGGATGCGCTTCATATAAGAGTTTTGTGGGGAAAATTTAATAGATGATCGCTTGAGACAAAATGAACCTCACTATTGGATCTAGGATGAATGAAAAACAAACTTTCACATAAAATTTGGCCTATTTTGGGTATTAAATGAAAAATACAAAAAATGCCCTACCCCCTTATTGTCATACAAATGTATAATTTAGTGTCTATAGAAAAAACTAGTCAATTGAAAAAAATTAATTGAAAAATTAAAAAAAAAATAAAATTGGTAGGAGGGTACATAGGGTTCAAAGACCCCATTACCTTTTACCTTGTGGTACAACTTGCCAACGACATGTATTATTGTTAGAAAACTAGTTAGCCAATAGTTGGTGGGATTAGCCCTTGTTCATAGGCTCTTGGTTTGTTAAGCCTAATCAAAGGCAACTCCTAATGGGCCAAAATAAAATAAAATAAAAATTAAAACTATTTTTTTTATAAATTGTGGAGTTGGTTTCCCACTTGTACTTGAGAGCTGCTCATTCAACCTTTCACTAGTTATTGTGAGTTGACTTAGTGCATACTAGGTTGATTTTTGTACTTGGTTGTATTTAAAGATATGCATTCACTCATTTGAAATCATGTGAGAGATCATCTAGGAGATATCAAGGATAATGCTAGGGATTTATCAATAGACAATGAGAGCATTCTAGCATCATATGTTTTAGAATAGCCATAACACATCATCCTAAGTTTGTTGCATGATTGCATGTTTTCTTTGAGTTTTATTCTTAAATTCATCAAGTTGTTCCAATAGAGTTCTAATAGGGAAGAACTTGCTTGGACAATTCAGAAGATACTTCAAAGGTGTCTATAAACATTGTTTGTCCTTATACAAATATAGAGACTAAAAATCAAGGAGATTAGATTCTAGTCTAGATTGTAATGCCTCGCTACACAAACCCCAAAGGACAACAACTATGACACCATTTTTTTTAAAATAATGTATATTATATGCATATTAAGTTGCATTGCATGAGGTTCACTTACATGAATACAAGTTTATCACCTAAGTCCTTTGGGGTACACGAGGTGACATTACGTATTCTAAGCCCATAATGAAAAGATAAACAAAATACCAAAATGCATTAGTTAAGTTGATTCATCCATCAAACTTAACATTGAAGCATACACAAGAGATAGACCATTATGAACAAGATCAACTCCATTTGATAACCATACACATATATACAACATGCTTATAAGACGATAACCACTATCTTTTATCACATAATTACAAGGATAAATTTATACCTTTCATCTGCTTCTAGTACAATACATAGATAAAATACATGAGTTTACATCATAAACTTACCAACACATGTGGGAGTAATACATCAATACAAGAATATAACTAAAATACATAACAAACATTTGAATACAAGAGTAACTTTGGTTCCTGCTCCATCTGGATGACACTACATTGTAAGAACATTGATGGGGAACCCAACAAGGTGCGTAGCATGTTCCACCTAACCATGTGGGTTTTAGAAAAAAAACCCACTCCCCGTGCTAGGAGATGACAAGAAAGAATCCTTGACCAAGGATGTCCAAACAAAAAAACTACAACACTCATCTCCAGACAAGAGCGAAATGGGAATACATAGACAAACACAACATCAACAGATTCCAAAAAAACATAAAATCAATAGATCACTTCCAGAGACTTGTGAAATCAACAAATCAAAAAAGGGTGTACCAACACAGAGAAGTACTAAATCTCAAATGAAGTACACGCGAGGCATAAACCATCCTACCAACATTCACATGTAGATGCTCATTAAAATAGGTACAACCCATGCATAGGAACCAAAACCACAATTACAATCAAACTTTCCAAAACCAAATCAAATGATAAATACATTATTCATCAACTGCCTCTTGCCTCTAGAAGTCTAAAAGCCAAATTAACCCCAACTCCTAACGGGGTACCATGACATAGAGGGTTCCCACATGCCTATACCAACTTAAAGCCAAAAGAAATAGCACAAGGAAAAATAAAAGAAATAGCACAAGGAAAAGTAAAAGAAAATTCAACTTTAAATTTCAAATGACAATCACAACAAAACTTACTTTAAATTTACAACCATAAAAAGCCATAATAACTCCATTTCTAAATTACACTTATCTTGTGAAAATTGATATTCTTAAATGCTACAATTGCTTCATTCTATTTGTAACTAATAATATAATTAATTCAATCCCATTATACAATTATATATATATATATATGCTTTCTTTTTTAAATAGCAATTCTACAATGAAACTATTATATGAGCTTGCTCCTAGAATCAATAAATTACAACCTATTTTTCAATCATTGTTAAACACAAATTCAACATACATCTATATATATATATCTATACATTATGCAAAATCAACACAAATATGTTTTTTTTCAACTTATTCGAATTCAGGAATGCAGCTACAGTATGAATAGTGTATATATATATATATATAACAAAACACATATAAGCCTTTGATGGTAGCGTCCTCTACAGAGAGGTCGTGGCCTCTAAGTGGCTATGCACAGTAGTCACTCGGACTGCTGTGTGTAGCCCTTAGCTGCTATGTAGCACTAAGGCATATAAACACCTCTGGCATGGGAAAAAGTGGGGAGGTAGGGTATGACCAAGCTGTCCCTCCCTCACTTCGTTGATACAGACAAAATTTTAATTTGCACACGACACGATATATATATATATATCTATTTCAAAAGGAAACAAAAATTTATTTTAAATAAAACACAAGCAAATCTATTTAACAGGAAACGGTTTTTTTTAAAAAGAACAATAATAATTCTCTTGAACAAATAACCAATTTTTCTAGCACAAAACAAGATGGCATTTTAAATAAAATCACCAAAACAAGCCCTAATTTAAACAACCAAGTTTGCATAGCCATTAAAATAGAAAATAATCAAAGAACCAGAAGTCCTACGCTTCAAACGAAATGGCGAAACTCTTCTCTTTCTCTTTCCACACAACCCTTCACGAATCTCTTCTTCTTTCCACACGACTTCTTCAAATTTTTCCCTACAATTTGGTTTTTGTATGAAGTGGGTTTTTACAGAGAAAAGTAAAAGAGGGCTCAAAGTTTTACAGACAGTCTTTTTTTTAAGCTTCTGCAAAATTATACATTAAGAGAAAACTTCTTCTTTCTTATTAAAATAAAGGATTCTTCTATTTTTGAAAACCAAAAATTAAAAAAAAAATAGTAATTTTCCATTTCCTCTTTAGTTTTCAAAAACAAGCTAGACATTCATTCGTTCTTTTTATTCTTTTCTTTATTTTTCTATTCTGAATAAAATCTTTAATTTTCTATTTTATTAATTTCAAAAATCATAGTTGACACATAATTAATTAATAAAAAAATCCCTTTATTTCAATAGTTATCCTCAACTTACTAATTGCATCAAATTACTAATTTAGATTTTCCCATTTTCCAAAATGACAATTTTAAAATTATAATTAATGTTATTTGTATAATTTATTTATTTATCTTTTATTTTAAATAGACAACATTTAATTTAGCAACTTTTTAAAATTTAATGAAACTAAATTTAATAATTAAATTAGCAACACTCATACAATTATTTTAATTAAATAACACTAATAATCTACCAAAACAAAATCAACATAGACATTAACTAAACAAACCTTATACAAATATCACAATAAACACCCAACATAACACAATATTGAAATGAAGACGAGGTCAAGAATGAACGACACTACTAGACACAATAATGGGGTTGACAGACCTGGGATGGGGAAACTTCTTTGTCATCTCTATTTTCAACATCATACCCATTGGGATTTTATGATGCTCACCCTATTTTGACAATGTAGGTGGAATCGACACTTAGTTCTTGCAATCCTACATACAAACAACATCGTGCACAATATATATATATATATATATATATATATATATATATATATATATATATATATATATATAAGCATACCATGAGAAGGAATTGCAGTGTAGTAGGGCACTCGTGAATGAGTGATGCACATCGTCCCCTCACCAAAACCACATTAGCAACTACAACATCAAATATAAAATTAACATCACTAAGCTATACTGATCACATCATAATCATTATGAAACAATTTCTAGTCTATTGCATAACATAATACTATGTCTAGATATAAGCATAACCAGTTAAATTCAACCACAATGTATCATCATAACATCAATGTCATAAAAGAAGTATCATGATCAACAAGTAAGCTAAGCTATCCAATTAAATCTCTGCATCATAAAAAAACAATGTACCTCATACCCACAAGAGTACCATTAGAAGCCCTTGTTCCATCTTCCTCTTTAGATTCCTTAGCCAGACTCCCTACACATCCCAAGTGAGAACGAAGGGGCACTACATAGATAAAATAGCTAGATTTTTTTCATAAGGTAAAGGTTTAATTCTATGCATAAGGACTAGTTCCACATTTACAAAGATCACTTCTACACTAATGTGGAAGTGATTCTAGTAGATCTATGTAGAATCAAATTTATAGCTCAGTGGAAAAGTGTAATTGTTTACAATATTGATGAATGGATTTTTGACATTTGGACAAAATTAACATCAAAATTAGAGCTAAGTATCCATGTATTTAATTTACTTAATTTCTATATATTTATATGAACATTAATCATAGTATTTATTATGATTATTACCCCCAGGTTTTAAATCATAGGTACGCATTTGTTGATTAATTATTATATAGAGGTTCAATATAGTGAAAAATATTTATTTTCATTATATTTTTGTGATCTTTATTTGTCTTACACCTACTAGGGTTTGACATTTGGGTTTTTTGTTCTTATATTGTGTTTTGAAATCTAGTTTTATATTTGCATTCATATCATAGGGTTTGTGTTCAAAGACGGAGGACCAAAAGTTGGCCACAACTACTTTTTGATCCATGAAAACAAAACATAAGATTGCTATAAAGTGAGCATGTTATAATATGCTCACATTATTTATATATTCAAAAAGGAGAGATCTCACTTGAACCCAACACCATTTCTTGCTAGCCTTAACAAAAGAAAGGAAAAACATGAGTGTGTTTGTGAGATCTTGGAGTGGATACAAGTTATCACAATGTTTGCATGACATGCTTGAGGTTAAGGAGGTAAGGTTTTTAGGTTTCTAGCAATTCAAAGTGTATATATATATATATATTTGATTTATTTTTTAAATTTCAAGAACTGAAAAATTACTTAACACCCTAAAACAATAATTCCCCAAACTGTGTGGAGGGAATTCCTACTATAGAGAAAGAAAAGACTAACCCTCTTGGGGTAAAAATGTAAATTTATATCACACTTTTGACCAAAAATAGTTTTGATTGAAGTAGTTTCACTCTAAATAGTTTTTGGAACAATAGTTTCATCTAAAATAGTGCAACATATACATGGCACATACAATTTTAGGTGAAAGGGTTTCTCTTGAAATCATTAAATAATTTTATTTCCATTAAAAATTTAAAATGAGGTTTGATTTATGTATAAGTTTTTGAGTGAAACCCTTTTAGTTGAGAGGGTTTTGGTCAAAACCATTTCACCCAGAACTATCTATGTGGTAGTTAAACCCTTATTTTAGGGAAAATAAAAAATCATGTTCAACTCTAAATTTCTCCAACTAGAGACACTTTCATGAAAATATGAAAATACCCTTTTGTAGAGCTCAAAGTCTAAACTCTAATATTTTCTTTTAGATATTTTGAAAGGTTTTATTATGGTTTTTTTTTAAATTATTGTAAATAGGTTTTTATACTTGCAAACATGCGACTAATCAAAAATTAAAAAATATAAAAACATATTTAAATTATTTAAAAAATATGCAACACACTAGAGGAGATAATTCTCTACAAGAGAGTATAATTTTTTTAAATCATAAAACAATAGAGAAAAATGATGTATCCCATGAAAAAATTGACTATAAGAACCTAAATTAGCTTACACCCAAACACACTTCATTTTACCTTTATCCCTCACCAATTAATTTAACCTTCACTTTTATTCTCCACATATATTTATTTAATTAATTATAATATTATCTCCAAAATTCTCAAAGTAAAGCATTTAATTAATATATAATTAATCGATTGGTTTAAGCTAATTAATAACTTATCTTGTGCACATGTGACAAGATTTCCTTTTCAAATAAATCTTAATTTGAAATTCCCCACCTCCCTTGAAATGTGCAACAAGTCATATCTTGCCTCTCTATAAGATAAATTTTACCTCCCAAAATACCTTTTTAAATATCTCACCAAATCTTATCCATCCACTATTTCCCATATCCAATCCCCACCATTGAACTCTTAGCCACCCTTTCTAATTAATCCCCTTTTGCACTTGTTCAATACCCCTTGCTTGAGAGATCTCATAAATTGTGAACCCTCCATTCATCACACCTAGCTCTTACACCTCAAGGGAAAATTATCACATGACTACAACTTTCATCCATACCCTAAACCTCATTTATCTCAACCATCCATTAACCAATGCATCTTGGCCCTTGATTTTCCTCTTATTTTTTCTATAAATTAGAGGCCTCTCATCCCATTTAGGCATCTACTTCCACCATATCCTTATGATTCCAACTTATCAATCTATTATATTAATATCACCATCATGCTATTGGTTTTATGAGAAACCAAATTCAATCTATCAACACATCACATATGATCATTTTGAGGTTTTCATGTATTTGGTTTGAATTAGTCTTGATTTGATGAATATTTTAGTTGTCATTTAAATGCAATACTTTTTGGTGACCTTGATGTGAATTAATAATTCTAATGTGTGTACTTGTGATTTTTTGTGAGTTAGATATTGTAGGTGAGTGATTTTCTAATGGGATCTTAGAGATTAAATTTTATATAGGAGCTATGTATTGCAAAACCAAACACATAATTACACTCAAGAGGGCCAAGAGATGAATTTTTAAATATAATTTTTCTATATTTTTTATTGTAAAATTTTGCAATTTTTTTAAGGCACCTTAGGGCCCCTAGTACAAAAATTTGTATGATCGTAAATTTTTTTGTATGAGCATATGGCCTAGGGTTTCTTATGCATAGCCAATTTTATGTTCAAGTCTCTAGGATAGATATATAGAAAGTATACATCATAAATCACAAAGGTACAAAGGTATATGTATATAGATCAATGCCATATCTTGGATACATATACATTGAGTGTTTGATTTAAAATAGTGTAAACAAATAGATATATACACATTGTGGGTTTGTAAATATAAATATTGTTTACATTGAGTCATAATAGGTATATGTTCATGGTATTGTGTATATAGTTTTTATTTTGATATTATTTTTTGTGTGTGAGAATTGTTAGTATCAAAATGAAACAATATAAACAACACACCAATGAAACATTAAACTAAAGAAAGCAAGATAAATTGAAATGACAATGTCCTGATTTGATGATATGATGAATTTGTTCCCAAAGTTGTTGGAAAACAAACAGTAGTTGATAAATTTGTTTCTAAAGTTGTTAAAAAAAAAAGGATTTGGATAGATTTGCTTCTAAGGTTGTTAAAAAAAACATGATTTTGATAGGTTTGCTTCCATGATGATGAAAAAAAATATGATTCTGATAGGTTGATATTCAGATTTGAGTGATTTGTCATGATGATTTGATATTGATTTTGTTTTGACATGATGATGTGTCAACAGGAGAGATTGGGCATTTTACAGCTACGGGAGACATTCCCGCGGACATGGAGTTTGATTCCATAGCTTGGGCAGGTAGATAGAGATATTATTGAGGCATGCGGATTGACCTCACTGCTTGATATGCCTGAGGTGCACCTCAATAGAGGTTTGTTGACAACACTTGTAGAGAGGTGGCATAGTGATACAAACACCTTTCATTTGGCGACCGAAGAGATTACTGTGATGCTCGAGGATGTGTATCGTATCTTGGGGATACTGGTGATGGGCAAGATTGTGAGGTTTGATGACCAAGAGGCAGGAGGCACTGAGGCTTTGAGACAGGTATTCAGAGATGATCATATTGTAGGATATTACATCCCATGGGGTGAGATTGCAGACTCATATGCGCCCTTACCCTCTGTTCTTGTAGGCTTCATTAGAGGTGTTTTGTGCCTTGACCATAGGTCGAAGGGCTTTGTAGTTGGGTGGAGTTGTGTGCTTGAGAGGATGGTGATGCAGGGCATACGATATGCTTGGGGATCGTGTATGCTAGCACATTTGTATGATGAGCTACATCATATTGTATATGGCGGAGGTCGCAATTTTGTAGTTGGTTGTTCACTATTATAGATATGGGCATGGGAGCATTTTGCTGTCATGCGACCATTGACTCGAGGAGAGCGGCCGGCTGGTCAACCATATAGATTCAGATATGCAGATATTATTACTCAGCCAAGGCTGGGTAAATTGGATCATTGGCAGCGTCTTCTAGATGATATGGATACAGTGTGTTGGCGACCCTATGTAGCTTGTGAGGGATGGCCTGAGGATGCTAGGGAGATGCCCTATGTATTTACCACCAGATATTTGATTGGTTGGACCCCTTGGATTATTGAGAGGTTTCTTGCTGGTCAGGTATGTTGACAGTTTGGTTGGCCTCAGGGCATGCCTATGGGTTCTGCTATTTATGCACGCCGATAGCAGGAGATTACAGTATGGGGTCCACAGATTTCTTATGACACAACAGTGGCAGAGTTTACCAGTTTGGGAGCTTAGATGTGGGATTATAGACCTGATATTCTAGATGGAGGGATGACAACTAAGTATGGTTAGTATGTTCTAGAGCATCCTGCACCATGATTGTTTGATCTTGATGAGCCTATTCCTATTGCAGAGCAGAGACCACACATAGCTAGTCACAAGCGACAACAGGAGGCAGGTTCAAAGAGTGATGACTCTGAGGAGGATGATGATGAGTCTGATAGTGATGGAGGTGATAGTGGTGGGGATGAGGGCGATAGAGGTGGCAGAGGTAGTGGTAGAGGTGGCGATAGAGGTGGTAGAGGTGGCAGAGGTAGTGGTAAAGGTGACAGAGGTGGACCACGGATGATACACACAGCTCCGTCGTCTTCTATTCATCTTGTAGTATCAGCTCCATCATCATCAGCAGATCCAACTCTGTTGAGTCAGATAGCTACCTTGCAGAGTAGAGTGCAGAGCTTATAGGATCAATTAGCACAGGCACATTCCTTAGCTACATAGTTGCAGGGACAGTTGACAGCGGTGACAGCTGAGAGAGATATAGCTAGACGATAGGGTTAGGAGGCCATGGCTCTAGCTAACAATCTACAAAGAGCAGCAGGAGGTGGTATGGTGAGAGAGTTGACTAGAGCCATCCGAGAGGCAGAGTTCTATCGGATTAGATATCATGATGCAGTGCCTCCTGAGCAGAGAGCGAGCTTTACAGAGTCTCGGTCTACCCATAGCCATTCTCGGACCACCAACATAGGAGTATCATAGCCATTACCTCCAGGAGGTCCGTCAGGGACAGGAAGAGTAGGTACATCTGGGGTAGGTGGGACAGGCCCTAGACTAGCACCATCAGAGGATAGCACTACATAGTGTGTTTTATATGTTGTCTATATTGATACTCTATTGAGACATTTGTACATGGACTATTATGGTTCCATTTTTTATTATATTATGTCATACACAATTGACATCTTTGTATATTTTGACATTCATTTTTGATATATATGATATGCAGCGATGATTTGTTATGACGAATGCTTTTATTTCTATATGCATAATGTTTTATGTGATGGTTTCATGGTGTGATGTATGCATGATTTATGATGTGGTAGAGGATGTGATGTTGACAAATAAAATGATATACTATGAAAATGAAAATGATGTGTAGATTATGATGTATTTATCAAAATGACATGTTATGAAAATGTAAATGAAAATGATGTGTGGATTATGATGTATACTTCTATTATTACTTTGATGCAAATATGTATGAAAAATGATGATGTTTTTTGTTTTGTTTTTTTTTTTTTTGTGAATGTCAAAATATACTCTATCATTTTATTCAATATATAAAACATTTGATACTTTTCCAGCTTTTTGTTGGGAAAAATCTATATATGCAAAATGCAAACCCTAAAATGAATGTAATCTATATTAACTATGTAGCGTATATGTACAAAATTGCCATTCTGAGAGCTTATTTGTGCTTTTTATGTCATCATAGAGCATTGAAATGTTGAAAGGTAATACAAGAATCAAAGGGTATGTTAGCACCAGTGATGACTTGAGTATTGCTTTCATGAATTTTGATATAGCAAGATAATACAAGCATATAGGTATAATTGAACCAAGATGACCTGAGTATTGCTTGCATAAACAAACAAGAGTTAACCCATTTCCTATGCAAATTCTGAAATGTCATCAATGATACTTAGTAGAGCATGTCGTGTGACCAATTTGCATAGTACTAATGATTTAATCACAAACATCAGACAAAGAAAAATCATACTCCTTCCTTGCTTTTCTAGTTCAGTACATCATCGAATTGCTCCAGAGATATGATAAAAAGAAAAAATCAATCATCCATTCAATTTTTTTTTTTTGCCTAAAGCATTCCAAATATATATTCAGATTTAGATCATCCAACTTGGTTGTCAACATTGATGTTTGTGTTTTACATTTGTTTTGACCATGTCATTGGATTTCTTTGTTATTGAGTGATTGTGTTGATATTGTGTTTGAGATGTGTGAATGTATGTTGTGTTTTGTTAAATCGTTTTTTGTTTGTTTTGTGATGCTCTAAAAGCTTATTTGCCCCTCTCTTGTTTCTGCCCCCAGTGTAAACACAACCTAATATGTACAAATTTCATCAAGCCATGATGAAACACAAGGATTCTTGTATGATATGAATATGAGCTATATGTACAAATGATAGATATGGATGTATGATGTTATAAAAGAAAATAAAAGAAATAAGTTAATAGATAGAGAAACCGATTGTGATCACAAGTAGTGCATTTTTTGCCACGTTTTCACCACTTGCTTTTATTGCACCTTTTCAAGACTTTTCTGATTTTTTTTTCGTCTATTTTTTAAGACTTTTTTTGCTTTTTATGGAGATTTTCAGGACTTTTTCTGATTTTTATGGAGTTTTTTAGAACTTTTTCTACTTTTTAATGGAGTTTTTTAAGGACTTTTTCTGATTTTTAAGGAGTTTTTCAGGACTTTTTCTGATTTTTATGGAGTTTTTCAGGAACTTCTTCAAATGAATGCTATTGATCGGCTCTTCAAATAGGTTCCCTTCTGATGTAGATAACTGATATGCCCCAGAACCGTATGCTGCAATGATGACAAATGGACCAAGCCAATTTGGTTCAAATTTTCCTTTCTTTTCCCTATCTTGCTGATTGTGTGGGTTCTCTTTCAAGACTAAGTCGCCTACTTGAAATGTCTGTGATTTAACTCTGTGATTGTAGCTACGGGACATAACTTGTTGATATCCCTTCAAATGATCAGCTGCATGTTGGCGTCTTTCATCTAACAATTCCAATTCTTGTAGGTGAGATACTCGATAGGCTTCATCATTTATTAATCCCTTGAGTGATACCGGAAGCGAAGGTATTTCTCTAATGGAAAAATTGCTTCTGCTCCATATACCAAGGAATATGGGGTAGCTCCTGTTGGTGTGCGAATGTTAGTTCTGTATGCCCACAAAGCTGGTTTTAATTGTACATGCCAATCATGACCAACATCATTTACTGTCTTTTTCAATATCTTCAGAATTGTTTTGTTTGAAGCTTCAACTTGACCATTTCCTTGTGGATAGTAAGGTGTGGAGAACCTGTGTTGGATGTGAAATCTTTCACAAAGTTCATCAACATCCTGATTCTTGAATGGTCTTCCATTATTAGTGATGATGGAATTAAGAATTCCATATTGGCATATGATGTAATTCAGGATAAATGAAGAGATTTGTTTACTGGTCACAGTCGTTAAAGGAACAACTTCAATCCATTTTTTGAAATATTCTATAGCCGTGATGATGAATTTATGCCCATTTGATGAGGAAGGATGTATTTTTCCAACAAGATCTAATCCCCACTGAGAAAAAGGCCATGTCGGAAGGAAAGGTTGTAATTCCTGTGCAGGTGCATGAATAAGATTCCCATGGATCTGGCATTTAGAACACTTCTTGACAAAAGAAAAGGATTCTTTTTCCATGGTAGGCCAATAATATCCCATTCTAACAAGTTTCTTAGCTAAAGTTAAACCACTTGAATGAGTTCCACAAATACCACTATGTACCTCTTGTAAGGCTTTTTCAGATTCATCATGTTCAAGACATCGAAGGAGTGTACCATCAAGACCACATCAGTAAAGGATATGGCAATCAAGGTGTAGCAGGATGATTGGCGTATGAAATTCTTTTTCTGGTTTCGAGATAAGTTCGGGGGTAAGATGTTATCTTTCAAATAGGTATAAATCTTGCCATATAAAGGTGAATCAGAACCAGTTAAATGGTATATGACTTGGATCTCAGGATTATCATAGGCTGGAGAAAATAATTGTTCCACCAATAATTCATATCATTTTTGATTTTTTGATAATTGTATCAAGGAAGCAATTGTAACCATTGCATCTGCAGCTTTATTATCAATCCTTGGGATTTGAGAAAACTTTATTGTCACAAAATACTTTTTAAAATCATCCACCATGTTCTTGTAAAGTAGCAACTTGTCATCTTTAGTCTGATAATCATCATTAATTTGATTAATGACAAGTTGTGAATCACCATAAACTTGAAGCTCTGTAACTCGCCATTCCAATGCTATCTTTATACCTGTGAGTAATGCTTCATATTCAGTTATGTTATTTGTGCAGGAAAACATCAACTGATATGATTTATGTATTGTATGTCCTTCAGGTGTTAAAAAAAGAATCCCTACCCTTGAGCCATGTTGTGTATAAGATCCATCAAAATATAATGTCCATGAGTTCTTAATTGTTGCTGTGAAGACATCTGCATCAGGAAATTCAATGTGTAGTGGATTTTCTTCTTGTAAAGGTGCATCAGCCAATTGATCTGCAATGACTTGTCCTTTTATACTCTTTGATCTACATAGTGAATTTCAAACTCACTTAAGATCATTACCCATTTTGCAGGTCTTCCTGTTAAGGTAGCTTTACTCAAGAGGTATTTTAGTGGATCAATTTTGGTTATCAGCTTAACTGTATGAGCCAACATATAGTGTCACAATTTTTGAGAAGCAAATACTACTGCAAGGCAAGCTTTTTCAATGATAGTGTAATTTAGTTCATGACTTGTTAAAGTTCTGCTGATATAATATGGCTCTTTCTTTACTTGTAGAATCTTCTTGTGCTAATAACGCTCCCAAATATACTTCTGTTGCGAAAATATAGAGTATGAGCGGTTTTCCTGGTACTGGTGGAATTAGAACTGGTGGATTCATAAGATATTGCTTGATCTGATTAAAGGCTGCTTCACACTTTTCCTCCCATTTGAATGGGACATTTTTATGCAATAGATGTGTAAATGGTAAGCTTTTGTCTGCTAGTTGAGCTATGAACCTCCTGATGGACTGTAATCCTCCTTGCAGTGATCAGAGTTGACTGATATTTTGTGGTGGTGACATGTCCATTATAGCTTGTACTTTTCCTGGATCAACTTCTATGCCTCTTTCTGAAACAATGTATCCTAGGAGTTTTCCAGATTTAATGCCGAAGAAACATTTCTTTGGATTGAGTTGAACATTGAACTTCTCCATTCTGACGAATATCTTTGACAATATTTCTAGATGTCCTTCTCTTGTGTGAGATTTGGCCAATAAGTCATCCACATAGTCTTCCATAAAGGTGTGCATCATGTCATGGAATATGGTGGTCATTGCTCTTTGATAAGTAGCTTTTGCATTCTTTAACCCAAATGGCATGACATTCCAACAATAAGTCCCCCAAGGACATGTGAATGTTGTTTTATCCTGATCCTCTGGTGCAATTTTTATCTGATTATATCCTGAAAACCCATCCATTAAAGAATACATTGCATGGCTAGCAGTAAAATCAACAATTATATCTATGTTTGGCAAAGGAAAATCATCTTTGGGACATGCTTTGTTTAAATCCCTAAAATCCATACAAACTCTAATCCTTCCATTTGGTTTGGAAACAGGCACGATATTGGAGATCCATTCTACATAATCAATAGACTGAATGAATCCAACATCTAAAAGTTTCTTTAACTCTTCTTTAACTAATAATGCAACATGTGGATGCATCTTTCTAATTTTTTTCTTCACAGGTTTTACCCCTGTGTTTATAGATAGGTGATGCATTATCAGATTAGGATCTAATCCTGGCATGTCGGCATATGACCAAGCAAAGTTGATTTGATTCTCCTTCAAGAACTCTGTGAATTTCAATATTTCCTTCCCTGTTAATGATGCTGCAAGTTGCAAGATTTTAGGTTTTTCTGTTGTACCTGTATTGATTGATTTTGTTGGTTCAATCAAAACAGCAGATCTTTCTTGATAGTGCTTAGGAAGAGTGTCAAATTTCTCATCTTTTAGTGCCTCAGAAAGGTTTTCACCATCGGATTTGCTCTTTATTTTTCTCTTGTTTTGATCTACCACTGCCATTTTTTGGTTTTCACTAATAGATCCATCTTTTATTTCATTTATTTTGCAGCTAAGAGACTTGACACCCTTCCTATCAAAATCTTGAATATGAAATTCTTTGATGAAACAATTGTTTTCTTGATTAGATGAACAAAGGAAATTTACAATGTCCTCATCATCATGGGATGTAGGAATATGGATAGGTGCATCATTGTCCTAGTCAATAAGTTCTGGATAAACTAAAGGTATGGGATCATTAGGTTGGGTAAGATCTTGAACTATCAACATCATGATATGGTTGTCATTTTCTTGATGGACAAGGTCTACGATGGCATTCTCCTGTCGATTATCAATCTCATTAAAATATGAATCATCCTCACTTGAGTCATCATCATATGGTGGTACAAATTCAAGGGATTGTGTTCCCGAGCTTTCTCCTTGTATAAGAACAGGTGCATATTTATGTATGGTATCAATTTGTTTGTCTCTCCAAAATTCATCATTATGAATGGTGTCCCATTCATATTCATTAGAATCAGTATCTGAACTATTCTGCAACTGTAAAACTGATTCATAAGATTTCTGTAAAGTGACATCTTCATGGGATTTATCTAAAATTGATTCTTCTTCATGAATTTGTTGGGCTTGCTGTGAAGTTGACTCTTATGTATCTTTACCATATCCAAGTCCTGTTTTATCATTTGTATGTATTGAAATAGGTTGAATTGGCTCAATAATACCTTATTTTATTTTTCCTATAGGTCCATTTCCTTCATAGCCCATTCTTTGCATGATGGCATACCCTTTACCATATTGTCCAGTAGGTAACTTGATGTGCAAAAGAGATTCATCTTCATCTTTGTATAACCAGCTTAAAATGTCCCTATCTTCAGCTTCTTCTTTAGTAGTGTTAGCTTTAATAAACTATCCATCAAACTTTGTGATTGGCATAGAAGCTTGGGACGTAGAGGCTGTTGCGATCTTTTGATTTGAGAGAGTTGGTTGACCATGTGATCTTGGAGAAGGAGGTAAACTAGAAAGACACAGTGAATATTCACCTACTCCTTTGTCTTGTAAATGTAGCTTGGTGTCAAGATTCTTTGTCAAGTCTTGCAATTGGGCTTGTAAACTGGAAGAAGAAGCAATAAAAGGCTCCCTATTGTGTGGCACAAATACATCTTGAGTTGCTCAAAGATTTGAACAAGTTTGGGTGCTATTGTAATCAACTTGGATAGTTATTTCTTGTCCATCATATGGAAATTTGAGACATTGATGATATGTTGATGGCACTGCCTGCATATCATGGATCCACGAATGACCCAAAAGTATGTTGTATGAAAGATCACGGTCTAGGACTTGAAAAAAAGTATTTTTCACAACAGGTCCCACTCTGATAGGTAGCATTATTAGTCCTTTAGAAGCTCTTTCTTCATCATCATATGCCTTGATAGTTATTTTTCTTCGTGGATCAATGGAATTTTCTGATATTCCTAAGGCATGTATTAACTTTAAGGTACAAATATTTAAACCGGCTCCTCCATCTATTAAAACACATCTGATCGGTGTTTATGAATCACGACTTCAAGATAAAGTGATGAATTATGTGGATGTGATAGGGAGGAATCATCCTTTTCAGAGAATGAAAGACAAGTGGGGGAAGATAAATGTACCACCATGGCTTGAAATCTATTTACATCTAGATCAGTGTCAACAATTGTGTTTACAAGAGCTTCTTCTAAAATATTCTTGTGTATAGGAGATATTTTTAGAAGTTCAAGAATGGAGATTTGAGCTGATGTTTTTCTCAATTGATCAACTATATTGTAACTAGTTGGAGGAGGAATAGCTGCCTTAGATGAACTTTTTTTTAAGACAACTTTTTCTTGGCCTCTCGTAGTCACATTAACCTATTGATATTCTTGGTTTTCCTTGATTTTGATAACATTAACCCGTTGATCATCTGCATATATGTGGCGAATTATGTTCTCTTCAACCTTATTTATACTTTTTGCTTTAGGATCTGATGTTTACCCCTTTTGATAGTTTGGTAAAGGATATTTGAATGCTTGATGATCATCATTAGCATGATGTCCTTCAATTGTGATAGTGCCATTGTCAATTAAATCTTGTACCAGATTTTGCAAGGCTTGACAATTATTTGTTCTATGACCTTTTCATCGATGATAATTACAATAATATGAGTCATTCCATGATGGTGGTTTGACTCTTGGCTCATAATATCTTTGTGGTATTAAGGTAATAACCTTATTATCAAGAAGTTCCTTGAGAGCAGATTCAAGAGATTGACCCAAAGTAGTAAAATTCTATCGATTTGAAAAGAACGAAAGTCTGGATGGATTTGATGTTTGGGTATTGCCAAGATTATCATGATTATCCTTGTTATTTTGATTGGTCATGCTTTCTTGATTGGAATTTTTTCTTTGTTGATTTTTGTTTCTTTGTTGATTGGTATTTCCTTGTTGATTGTTTTGTGGAGTACTTGATAGGTTAAAAATGGATGATTTTGTTCAGAGATTGTTTGCATCCACTATACCATCATTAACAACATTTTTATTTCTGTTTCAAAACCTTGTTCTATCATTGTTGTTATGGCTAGATGGACTTGGATTATCAAGTTTTATCACTCCCCTTTTGACCAAAGCCCCTTCAATGGTGATTGCATTTTCAATCAATTTTTCAAAGTTAGGAGGACAATGAAGATTAAGCCTATAACTTAATTCTGGATTTAGACTATTGATGAAGATATCCATCTTTTCCTTTTCAGGAATAGGATGGGAATATCATACAAACAATTTTCTCCATCTTTGCAAAAATGTAGTGAAGGATTCCCCTACTTTTTGTTTCACTTTACAAAGATCGAGCATGGTGATTTGGTACTGAATGTTGTAAGAGTATTGTGATATAAACTAATTTATGAGCTCCTCAAAAGTTTTAATGGGAGGGGTGATCTTTGAAAGCCACTCCATAGATTGTGGACCCAAACTTCATGGAAATAATCGCATTAAATAGGTATCCTCATAAGCAAATTCTAGACTCATATTTCAAAAATCTCTCACATGTTCAATTGGGTCAGTGTTTCCATTGTACCTATCAAATTTAGGGATTTCACAATGTTTTGGAAATGGGATCATTTGAAGATTCCTATCAAATGGATAAGGACATATGTCTTCCAAAACATACTTCTTTGTTGCACCTCCTTGCATCTCCTTCATTTTTCCTTGTAATTCTTTTATCTGTTGAGTAAGGGCACTAAAGTCATTAGAAGGAGTTTCGGGATTTGTTTTAATTCCTTCTATATCAAAATCAACATGCAACTTAGCTCCTTGATTAGCCAATGGAAGGAAATATTTTTCTTTGTTTCGTTCTAAAATCCTTTCTATAAGTGTATGGAATTGAGGATCTTGTTCTGCTTCTTGAAGTTTTTCTTCTGTTAAGTCTTCAATATGAAATGGATTTTCTTCTTTTTCACTATTATCCCCCATTTTGCTTGTAGAACTTTCGCTTTTGTCTTTTTCTTTGTGTTTGTGAGATCTCGTTACAACAGGCATAAGCTTTGTCCTAAATTCTACTAACTTTTGATCAAAAGAATGAAATAGTGCAAGTTTTGATAGATATGAAAGTCTGGATAGAATGAAAATTCTATGACTTAAAAGCTTTCTAATCTTGTGTTTTCCCTAAGTGAGAGGATGAAAACCTTGTTTGTGGGAATTTAAACAAAAGATCAAGAAAAATGATTTTTCACTTTGTTGAATTTTGATCGTAGCTTCGTAAAAAGATGGATTTTGTTAGAAAATGCCTAAGGCGATTGAATTCTCTATTGCAGAAATTGATTTGGATGAGTAGAATATTCAATTGCAGGTTGGGGAATATAACAAAAACAAATACATTGACTATGGTTGTGCCTTTGAGAAAGGGCTCTTCTTTGAAAGAAAGCTTGTGAATATAATGGTTCTATAGCATAATCATTAGCAAAATCTCTAACACAATCATGATATCGATGGCTAAAGGTTCTATATTTTAGCAAGACTTTTCAAATTTGGTACAAGAATCATCTTTTCTTCAATAGTTTCTTGTAACTAAGTGGTTTCTTTGGCTTTTTGACTCGTTTGAGAATGGTTTTCTTGACAAAGGTTGTGGATTTCCAATCTCTTATCATGAGAGTAATCAATGTAATTGCGAATTTTTGGATGATCTTTACTGAATTAATGATTTTGGAATACACAATATTCAAATGAAAACAGATGTTTTTAAGAGCTGTAATCTAAAAAAATAGTGTTTATTCAAAAGAACCACATATGGTCCTATTTTTTACTGGTTTGATAAACAAAAATACACTTCAAATAGACTCACTCTTAAAATCAAAAGGTCATCATTATACTCAACAGCCCACAGCTTAAAATTGCGTCGACTCACACAGCCTTGTCACCCCCTAGAGGGCACTCGTGTTTTTGTCTTTTCCAGGTGCGTACTCAGAGTGACGAAAGTGGATACCAGATCCCCTGAGCAAACAGTCCTTGGCAATTATATGGTGAGTGTCTTGGAGGCAGATTCTTCCCTCCCCTTGCACTGCGAGTATTACAATGTTTGGTTACTGACTCAACTGGATACTACACTAGGTTCTTAGTAAAGGTTTCCATTCGGTGCGGCAATAATAAACTCCCTCAGGAGACCTCCCAACCTTTAGAACAAAGGTTTTGGGGATGGTTATCTTGCACACTATCGGAAAAAAGAGGGTTTCCCCAGATTTTCTTTAAATTTTATAGTGGGGTGGAATAGCTTGGCTTTGGCTTGAACCCACTTGAGTCATTCCTCTTGGGTGAGTACTTTTTCCCACAAGAGCAGGCTCTCTAAAGGATGTAATCAAAACAGTAAATTTGCATGAAATTGAAAAGGCAAGTTTGGAATTTTGATCACCCAGTTAAGAGAAGAGCATAGACCTATTGCCACAAACAAAGCAAACAAATTGTTTTTTTTTTTTTTAAAACCCAAGTCACAATGATCTAGTCTAAGTGAAGATGTTGCTTCACAAAAATATGAAGTTATTTTTTGTCCAAAATAAAAATGAAATGACTATCCTAGGATTGCTTCATTATTTTCATTTAAGTGACTATCCTAGGGTTACTTCATTCTTTTAAAACCCTTACTGGCCGTGAACGTGTTGGATCCAATCAAACCTTATTTAAGTTACAAATTACAATTACAGCCTTTCTAAAAATGCGCTAAAACAAACATCAAGGGCGCTATGAAATCAGTCAAGGATGCTATGAAATAAGTCAAGGGTACTAAAACAAACATCAAGGGTGCTATGAAATTAGTCAAGGGCACTGTGAAATAAGTCAAGGGCGCTATGAAATAAGTCAAGGGTGCTGTGAAATAAGTCAAGGGTGCTATGAAATAAGTTAAGGGTATTGTGAAATAAGTCAAGGGTGCTATGAAACAAGTCAAGAGCGCTATGAAACAAGTCAAGAGCACTGTAGAATCTATCATGGGCGTTGAAGAATCTGTCACAGGCGCTGAACTAGGTGTGAATTGCGCTAAAGCATGTTAAATGCACTAATACGCTATTTTAGCCGTAACCTATCAGAAAAACCTACAATAGAATGTTAAAATTGGGGTAAGAGCCCCACGGTGGGCACCAAAAATGTGTGTGAGAATTTTTGGTATCAAAATGAAACAATATAAACAAACACACCAATGAAACATTAAACTAAAGAAAGCAAGATAAATTGAAATAAAATTAAATAGAGCTTCTTCAGAACCGTTCCATTGTTCTCTATCTCCAGTGATTTCCCTGAAGTTGCTGCTCTCAGATTGTGTAAGCAAAGCTTCTTAGAATGGCAACCTGAAGAATGAGTATGCAAAGGATGAATGCTTCTCTATTCTATATGCTGGTGAAGTGAAATGTTGATACAGATATGTACAGGGGTTGTAGATTATGCACAGGGGCTATGAATTATGAGAGCTATGATATGAGGTGGATAGGCCATGATATAGAATACTACTATGCTAAGCTATGCTATGCTATGAATGCTAAAAGGCTATTTGGCTATAGTTTTCCTATATGAAAGCTTCTATATTTTTCAGAGACTTGACAGTCCTTTTTATAGACTTTCACAGGCAAGAGCCTGGCTGGCAAAGATCAATGGCAGTGAGATTGTCTGGTAAACTTGAATGGTGAGAGATGGAGAGGTTGAGAGGAAGATGGAAGATGTTGGGGAGGTTGGAGAAAATAATGGAAGATTGTCTTCAACCCACGGGAACAAGCTTGCACATAAACAAAGGAATTTAATTTTTTGTTTTTGCAGTTTGTTTCACGATTGTTGAAGATAATCCAAATTAATTAAATAAATAAATTTATTTAATTTTTGTGTGAGTTTGAGGAATTTAAATATTTAATTTTAGAACTATAGAAGACTCAATTAAATATTTAGAATATTTAATTGCAAATAGATTTTAGAAGAATTAATTAAATATTTGGAATATTTAATTGTGAATAGATTTAGAGGATTAATTAAATATTTGGAATATTTAATTATGAATGATTTTTAGAAGAGAAGAATATTTAACCTTTATTTGAATAAAATATTCAAGCCAAGATTAAATGATAATTAATATAAATAAATTGTAATGTTTATTTAATTAATTAAGAAATGGATAAGAAAAGTGATTAAATAAACTTATTTATTTAATCTAAATGAAATAATAAACAATATAAATAAATTATTTAAATTTATTTATACGTAGATTGAATTTAGATATTTAATTAAATATTAAAAATATTTAATTAACTACCAGACTAATGTGATGTGACCATTTTTAGATGTATACATTTTTATGAGCTTATTTCACTTGCATGATGAAAACATTGGCCTTGTGAGTGAGATTTGGTTCTAGGAAGTGAAGTTTTTTTTTGGGACATTTAACAAATAAATTTCTTTATCATTGTAGCATGAAAGGATAAAGACCCTTTAGAAATGAAACAAAGCCTCTACAAAAATTCATCAAACCACCTTAAAAATTTTGTGCCCTTAATTTTTTCAATAAGGTATAGCAAAAAAGGGTTTTGACACCCTTGCACTAAACATGAATGAGACATTTTATAATTTAATAATTGATGTAGTGTTGAAAAAGTATCCCTTTTCCACACTTAATTTTGGAATAATAAATATTAAAATGAGCCTAATGTTGCCTTAATTTAGTGTTGTAATATGTTTCTCATATTCACATTAATTTTAGGGCCCTTTTAAACTAAATGGAATTAATTATGCCTTATTTAGGTTGTTGTAAAGTGTATCTTTACACTTTCACAATAATCTAGGGCTTTATTAATTGATTGAGGTTAATTTTCTTTAATTTTCCCCTTTAATTTAAATCCAAGCCTAATGATATGTAAACTCTGAGGGATAAACCCCAACATTCATAAATTCCATTTCACAACACTTAATTTTGGAAGTTGTGTGTCCTAGGTAAGTGACCTGGGACCCATTTTCCATAGGGCGAATGGGTCCTCACTTAGTCCTTGGACCCTATTTTTACATGATATTTCACCTTGTCCGATGTGTGTCCTAAGTAAGTGGCCTAGGACCCATTCACCCTATAGCGAATGGGTCCTCACTTAGACCTAGGACCCCTCCTTAAAATATATTTTTGGTGGTATTTTAATGATTTCAATTCTATAATTCAATGTCAGCTTGTGATATTCAAATTTTAGGAATTAATGTTATGTATAATACAAGGCTATTTCACTTAGTTTCACCTAAGATTTTCAAGAGAACACCTAAAGCATTCAAGTGAGCATTTCAAGAGAAATTTCTAAGGCATTCAGGGGAATATTTATAGAAGATTATTGCAGCAATCAAGATTCATTTCATCATGTCAAAGATGAATTGCATCATGCACATTGTATGAGATAATATGGTGATGTAGTGTTCAAGATCAATCAAGCATATTAAAGGCATTGTTTCACACCAAGTTTCATGAGCAAGATATACTTTCATTGAGGCCACTTCATGTTAGATTGGAAATTCATCCAAGGTTCAAATAAGGATCGGTGAGTTGTGACATTGTATTTGTTCATTCATCATTCCTTTCATGCTTTTATTCATTACAAGGTTTAAGAATTACCAAAATGGGGTTTGACCAAGGAAAACCCCTATTCTCTAACAAACAATTTTTCTCTCTCTTTGATGTGTGATTGCAGGTTTTAGGTTGAAGATCCTTTAGAGAGAAAAATTGAAGAAAGTTACAAAGTTTTCAAAGTTGCGAGAAAAGTTGTCAAATCACGAAAATTGACCTATAGGATTTATTTTTGGTTGTTTGACAGTGAACAATTGGAATCTAAGAGTGGAGATTGAGTAGAACAAAGATCATAAATTGATTTTCAGGAGCCCTAGCTAGGACCCATTTTCCATAGGGTGAATGAGTCCTTAGTGAGGACTGAAAAAACACTTTTGGCGATAGGTACACAACATTTTCCCCTTTCTAGATCTACATTTTGATCATTAGTTCTATTAGTTTTCAGATCTATCTTCTATAACACATATTTTGAATGAAACTAGGAAATTAGGTGCATCATACCCCCTTTGTTTCATTTTGATCAAACCCTATTTTTCATCATTTCATTATGGTGAACATGACGTGTTGAACATTGTAATTATCTAATTTGGAGTCCTATTTCATCCTAGATTTAGATCTTGCATTTATTTGAATCTACGTACATTGAATTAGGGCTCATTTAGGGTGTCTATTTTGCATTCAAATTTGTATTGCATCTAGGGTTTTTAGGATTGCATTGTTTGCATTCTTTAAATTTGAAAAATACAAAAAAATCAATCGTCTTTCATATCATTTAAATCATATAAAATTTCATTTGAAAATTGAAACAAAATTGCATATCAAATAAGGTGTCATAGGTTATCATTTTGTCACATTTTTCACTTGCATTTCAACATTGCATTTACAAAAATCAAATTGAAACTTGTTGTAACAAACCATAATTTGAAAACCCGTAAAAATAATTTAAAAATCTATAAAAATTTGTTTCAAAACCCTCATCTACGACCCATTCACCCTAAGGAAAATGAGTCCTTGATCAGGTTACAGTTTGATTATTTGGGAATTAAAATATTCATTTCTACATTTTTGTTTGCTTCTTTTAGATTTTTGCTACTGTTTGCAAATTTTTTGTTTCATTAATTTGATCATATTTAGCTTAAATTGATAAATTTTGTGCATTGTGTGATTTCAAATTTTCATTTACAAGACTTCATTTTTGTATTTTTTCATAGTGTAATAAGAAAATAGCCTTGTTTAGAATTTGAAAATTGCATTTACACATTGCATTTTAGGTCATTGCATTGCATTTTACCCTATTTCCATTTTGGGTTGGCATTGAGTTTGTGAAACTTGTATGAGCTTTACAACTTGGTGTCCTATTAGCAATACTGTTGTGAGACATAGTTCAAGACTCACGTTATCCTGTTATACACCATTCGTGTGGATCTTTGGTTTTCTAATGCTCTTTCTAATAGTGTTGATAATCAACCCCCTATGAATCATAGCATGCATACTTCATTTCTCATGACTTCCGTACCTACAACCAATGTGCATGATGTTAACAACACCATCCCTACCATGACTTGTTGTACTAAAGCTTTGGGGTATACCCAAAGCCAAGGTGGAACTTCAATTCCTTATTCTATAATACCCATTTCCTTTTCTACATACACTAGTACTCAAGTTACCACAACCATTTAGCCTACTAGCAATGTCAACACTTCCTTAGGCATTTCCACAAGGAATCATTCTAGCTTTGTACATTCAGATACTATATCTCCTCAATCATCCTCCCTCACAAATTTATAATTCACTTTCCCTTTGCATACATACACCACTCCACCTTACAAGACCAACAATGATGCCATCATTAACAAAATTTTACAAAACATGCCAACCCTTCAACAACAAATCACCACCCTAAATCAAAACAATGGTCAACCTTCACAATACATAAAAACCAACCTATTATCCATGAATACATTGAGAACACAAATGACACAAGGTATAAAAGTTCCTAGATTTGAGGAATATGGTGGGAAAGGAGATCCTGTTAGCCATGTTTCCACTTATAAAACCTTATGTAGTGATTTCATCTTTGAAGATATGCTCTTGGATAAACTATTTCCTAGGTCATTGAAGGACATTGCTTTAGGGTGATTTTTCTCCTTGCTGAATAATTCAATTGGTTCATTCAATGATCTTATTGATGCATTTTACAACTACTTCCACATTCACATGGGTCCCAAGATGACCCTAGTAGATTTAATGACATGCAAGAAAAAGGATGATGAAAAGGTTACTGATTTTATAGTGAGATATCAAATGCATTATTCACAAATTTAAACATTAAGATTCCTTATGCCGACCTTCAACAAATGTTTATTGCCAATGTACAAAACAAAATCCAAAGAAAACTTGGGATGTTGAAATTACCATCCTTCACACAACTATGTACAACCCTTTATGATTATTAGAATTCAGTTAGTAGTTGTAATGTGAAAAATCCCCCTAGCTGTACTAAAAAGTTTGAATCTGCACCTCAAAATAGTTACCAACCTTTCAAGAATTAGAATAGGGGATTTTTACAACTTAATTCCCCTCAACCAAATCAACAAGTTGATAACCAAGTAGCTTCCATAAAGATGAAAAGTAATTTTTCCTTTGGGGATGGGAATATAAAATTTACCCCTCTACTTGATACCCTTCATAATTTATCATGCTGTAGCTCATGGAAAAGAATATGCTTTCTTTACCTCTTGTCAAATCTCCTGATCCTAATAAGACATTACCATCAAAATATAGATCAAATTATTATTTCCATTACCACCAAAAAAATGGAAATGATATAGAATACTGTAAGCATCTTAAACATCTTGTGCAAGACCTCAATGATTCTAATCATCTTCTAATTGGAGGTGTAAATGACCAAGGTAATAAGTTTGTAGCTCCTCCTAATCAAAATTTGGAAATATTTACCAATACCATTCAAAAACACACTATTTCATTTGTCAAAGCTAGTGAAACAAAGAATGATGTGATGATGAAATGTACAAAATTGATGCTCTATGTTTTGGGAGATAGAACTAAAGGGGAATTAGGGTTCCTCCACTGATTTCCTTCAAGTTTCATTCAAGGAAACCTTGGATATCCCAATATTGGGATGAAATTAGGGAAAGAGATTTGCAATAAGGTATCATAAGGGTGTGATTAAATACAATAAGGGGGTTCACCATCAAGAAAGGGATTGGAAAGAAAGATATAAAATGTAACATGCAAGCTTAACTAAATGACCTAGGAAATGAAATTGAAAATCAGAATAATGATCTAAGAATGAAAAAAAGTGTACGTTGAAGAAAGATGCGGTGAAAAAAGTCTCCAAAACCCTAAAATTATACTATTATACGATCACTAGGACTTATATGCCAAACTGGGCGATTTAGTCCTAGACTAGGGTTTTTGGGCACAAACCATAATCTCTTAGTAACTGATCTATATCTTCTAAAACTAGAAAAAGTGTTGTATTGGGACTCATACACCCAAGGTGGTGATTTAGTCCAAGTATTAGGGTTTGGATAAAACTTAGGTATCCTCTAGTGGTCTGTTGTAGCTTCTCTCCTACCAAATCTCCAAATTTGAAAGCTTGAATTCAAGCCTGTAGGTGAATTTCTGTGAAGATGATAACCTCGTGACAACTTAACAAATTTTCTCAATCTTGAAAGTTTGTATTCAAAGAATATTCAAGCTCTAAAACACCTAGATCTACAATCACACATGTAGAGAGAGAGAAAAACTTGTTGATTGCTAGGAAATAGGGGTTTTCCTTGGTCAAACCCCATTAAAGTAATTAAACCTTATGATGAAACAATGAAACATGTAACATGAACAATGATACCTTGAATGATTTATTGAAATGTAAATCTACAATCTAACATGAAGTGGCCATGAAGAATGTAGATCTTGATCTTTACTTATATGTGGAACAATGTTTAACTTGAATCTTGAATGCTACATCACAACACTAGCTCAATAACATGGTTGATGCTTTATGCCTTTGACATGATGATGGATCTTGAATTGCTGCAATAATATTCTTAGAATATGCCTTTGAATGCTCTTTAGATTCTCTTGAATGTTCTTGAATTCTCTTGTGAAATCTTGTGAAAGTGCTCTTGATTGCTTATGAAGTTCTAAGATGAAACTATGTAAAATAACCTTGTATTTATACTTGTTTATGCCAAATTTCCCAAAATTACAATACTACAATTTGACATCAAATATAGGAGGATAAAATACCGCCAAGAATTGAATTAAAAATGGGTGCTAATTAGAGTGTGACTCATACACCCAAGGTGGCGTATGAGTCCCAGTAGGCTAAGCTTGGGACACAAATGTTAAGAAATGTTTAGTTTTATGCTAGATTTAGGACCAAGCCTCAAAAATTAGGAGGGATCCATACACCCAAGGTGGTGTATGAGTCCTAGATCACTAAATATGGGCCATACAATCCAAAATAATTAAATTACGATTGTTCATTAGATATATGTCAGGATTATCCTTAGAAAGATGCATTAAATAAGGCTTGTGGATGCAAAATAGGACCAAATAAGGCATAAAGAAGCCCAATTATTTAATAAAGTCCTATATTAGTGTGAAAGTGTTAGGATAAAATTTACAACACCCTAATTATTCATTTTCCAATTAAGTGTGAAAAAGGGTTACTTTTTTCCACACTACATTTAGCCCCCACTTTAGTGAGAGGAGGAACTTACTTCAAACTCACACTAAAGTAGAAATTCAAGAGGGGTCCAAGTGTACCAATATGGATGGTATAGGACAATAAAGATCAAAGGAGGTGGCCAAGCCCCCAATGTCCAAGGTCCTAAGTCAAACCAACATGAGTACAAAGGGACACACATAAGGTGTACAATATGCAGAATCAAGATAGGCAAACATACAATGTAAATGACTTAAACAAAGAAAAGAGAAAAAAAAATAAATAAATAAAAATGGGTGGATCAAGCCATGACCATTTTTCCAACATGATGTGGATTATATCTAAGTTCTTTTTCCAAAAAACTGCACACTCACTCTGAGGCAATAAAACTTTAGGTTGTTCGTTGGGTGAGTATCCAAAGGGTGGCTTAGTGAGAAATCCATGCCTTTGTATCGGATTCTCATCGTATAATGAGAAAGTCATGCCCAAATTGAGGCTTCCCATCATACTAACCATACCAAAGCTATACTTCCTAATAACTTTGATAGGGTACCACAAAACATGAACAACATGATTCATGGGGCAAGCAAAAATTTGTATGCTTGACACCCATGAAAAAATAGGATGGTTCCATAGGAAAGTAAAGTGTGTTATGTAAGGTGTCCATATAACAAATATTGTAAATTCAAAATAGTGTAAGGTAGGTTCAAAGGGATTTTTCTTAGTTCATGTAAGGTTTCTTCTTAGGGAACATTGTGCCTAATGTCTCTAAGAGAGGACAAGTCAAAGAAATATCATGCTCTCAGAGAAATAAAACTTGATGACACCACCAAGAAAAGGATGCATCACAAGAATAAAGAAAATCACATAGTGAAACATGATTTTTGATGTATTCCCCCACTTTAAAGCGGTTTCTAACACTGTTGCTATGAGAAATTGCTTTAAATTAGAAGAAGAGATGAGAGGTTATTTGAAAAGCCCTATGCCAAGTCATATGTTCTTGAATGAAACTACATTATGGATGAGGGGTTGCCCCCAAAACTCAATATGTCACATGTGAGCCAACTTAAGGCATGTTGTCCACATCCCAAGCTTGCTCATATATATATATATACATGGAAGGTGGTCAACTAGCCAAAAGAGACATCGACAAGTGTTATATGAGGAAAAGGCTAACCTAACCCCTTGCCCCCACTTAGTGCAAGACAAGGGTGAGCCCGGATGATTGATGATAAACTTGAAAATAAATATTAATTAGAGGATCAAGGTTCCTCAACACAAGGAAAGCACCACAATCCTTAAGATGTTGAATTTTATAACTTAAAGCATTACATTCATTAGTAGAATGACCATGAACTCTATGATATGCACAAAATGAACTCTTGTAGTGAAAAATATTTTGTGTTCTTGGAGGGAGAGATATCAAACGATCTTGGAGGAGTCTTGAAATGATTCCCTCTTGATAAAAAGTAGAAGATGTTATGTTATTTTGTGACATATATATCTCTTGCTTAGTACAAGGTATTATACTTACAAAAGGCTCTCTAGATTGTGAGATATTGTTCTCTCCTTTACAGGAGGGTGTAAAATCTATCAAATTTGAATCATTAGTGTTTTGTGTGATGAAATTGATGTTAAGTGAGGATTTCTTTGTTTCTTTCATTTATTTCAAAGGCCAATAACCAAAACCACTAGTGTCTATCAATTTAGGATGCACTAATGTTAAAGTTGGCTTAGAAGAATCTTTTGTAAGATTGTTGACATTAACTAAAGGCTTGCTTGTTTCTTTCAAGGGACAATAACCAAGACCACTAGTTTTTTCTCACGTGTTAGGTTATATAGGGATATGAATAACTTGTTCTCTAGCACCACATACTTTTCCGTTATAACCGAGTTGTTTCATCAGTTCATAACCTTTTTTGTAAAGCCTTTTCATTTATTTCAGATTCAATGGTTGTTAATAGTCAAGTTCATCAAAGTTTTTTGTGTAATTTGCTGCTTCTTCTAAAGTGATTGAAGTGGATTCTTTCAAAGTGTATTTTGAATTTTGTGTTGACATTACCAATTTTTCTTTTCCCTTTTCAGAATCTTTTGTTATGATCTTGTATTATTCCATGAATTTTGGTGTTAAATCCAACGATCCCAAATCATTTAGTGATAACATTTTGAATTGTTTAGGACACCTATCTTTTTATTCTTGTTGCATAGGTTCTACTTGCATAGTTGGTGTCAATTTTTCAAAGGTTTTTCCTTATTTTTCTCAATGAGAAAACTATCTAGTTCATGATTAGCCTTGATTGTATACAATTTGTTGTTGTAGATATACTTCATTTTCCAATGAAGAGTAGAAGGTACCCCATTCATTGCATGAATGCATGGTCTTCCTAAAAGAATATTATATGAAAGATCATGAGGCATAACATGGATTGGTGTTATAATGTGGCCTTTGTATCTGTAATAGGAAAAGTGATTGTGCCAAGTGGTTGTTTTCCTACATTATCAAATCCCCAAATAGATAAAGAATCAGGTTGACTTTTTCTTTTTTCTACTCCAATCTTGTTAAGAAGGAAGGTTTACACTACAAACATTAAGAGCTAAGCCATTATCAATGAGAGTATGCTTTATTCCATGTATAAGACCATTAGTGTTAATAACAACTATTATTATCAAAGCATTGTTTTATTTTTGCACTTCCAATAGTGGTAACTCACTTTGGTGAAAAATAATGTCAAGCATTCATTCTTTGAATTAGCGATGCTATGTAATTTGGTTGCACATTAGGAGGGATATGAAATTGTTGTAAGGGACTTTGAATCATGTTATGATAATGAGGGAAGGCTTGAATAAGGTCCCATAATGATATCTTAGCAGGAGTTTTCTTAAGTTGTTCAACAAGATCATACTCCTTTCCACTTTGTGGAGGTAAACGAGGAGGACTTGGTAAGATAGGTTGAGGTAATGGGAGAGATGTTGAAGGTGTTTTTCTTGGTTGTAGATTGTTTCTAGTGTTATATGTATGGGAAACAATATTATAATGCAGTTGCTATGAAACCTCATTCTTAGGTGGTTCGAGGATAAGGATGGGTTTGTTTTAAGTTTGAGGTTGGTTTGAAGGTGGGTAAAGGATAAGTTTAGGTTTGTTTTAATTTTGTGGTCATTGTGAGGATGGGTAAAGAATTAGAGGATTCTTAGGATGCCCCATTAGGTATTCAGGAGGTCCAATAATCAAGGGGGATCTAATAAACACTTGTGCATTCATAACCTCAATAGTCTTGGTTTGATTTCTTTCTAATGAAGGGGAGTCTAGTGTCATATTTTCACCATCATCTAAGGAAGTCACATCACTATTGTTTGAAAGATACGTGCCAATGCTCAAATTTTCTTCCACCATGATATCCTCCCTAGTAGGATATTTTTTAGGAGAACTTGGTTCTTGTAAAATGACTTCATCACAAGTAAAGGGGTTATCAATGGTTGGATTGTATTGTTCAATAAGGTTTTGCCTAGGAGAAGAGAGGAAACTAATATTCTCATGACTTTCATCGATCACATTTTTTAACATCAAAGTATCTTCTTCACAACTAGGAGAGATACTAGGAGAAGAGCAAATGTGATTTTCAAGATTTTCCATAACTTATTTCCTTTATCCCATAATTTTTTCAAGAATAGGATAGGTATGGGAAGAAAAATAAAGAGGGTTGTCATAGATCTTAAAGATTTTATCATCCCAAACCAACCTATCATCCTCACTTACAATATATTTGCCATGATTTCTTACAATTGCATCCTCTTTCACTAAAAAATTCTTACAAGAAAGAGGTGAATGGGAGTTAGGTAAGGTGATGTTTATAAATGTGTCTATGAGCTCATTCTCTTGTGCTATAATATCTTCCAATGTAAGAGAGTTTTGTAGCATCGAAAAAAGTACTCCTTGCTTGATTCAGGAATAATTAATGATAAATTGGCCTAGTTTTTCCTTGATTTAATGTTGTAATGTGATCAAAACATTCACATTAGGTCTTGGATCCTTGTGAATTAATAAGAATTTTATGATGCCTTGCAAAAGTGTTGTGAAGTGTTGTAACACACTTTCACACTTTTCTCGGATCTTATTATTGTAATTCACTTAAATAACACCTTTTTATCATTCACCAAGCCTTATTAAAAGTGTTGTAAAGTTTTGTAAAAAAATTCACGCTTTTCTAGGCTTCTCATTAATAATTATACCTTTCTTATGCTTTAAGTGGCCCCATTTTACGTCTACAGGCCTTAAATGCATTTTTTAGAATAAACCTAATAAACATCATCTAAAATAAATTAATTTCCAACACCCACTTAAATTCCTTGATTGGGACCCATTTTCCATTAGGGGTGGATGAGTCCCCTTTGGCACAAAAATCAAAATAAATTCAAATTTCTGGCAGGTTTTTATTTTTTAAGACCTCAGATTGGCTTGTGATGTAGTATCTTCAGGAATTAGAGCATAATTGTGTATAAATATATGGTTTTTCTATTCATTTCACCCCCAATCATTCATCAATGATTATCCATATCAAGTCAAGAAAGCTAGGGTTAAGCATTTCAAGACTTCACAAGATCAATTCTAAGGTATTCAAGGGCAGATTCTTCTTCCATTTTTGTAGAAATTCAAGATCCATTCTCATGGAAAGTTTCTAATTGTATCATTTCATGTTCATGCTTCATTTTTGTTTAATTACCTAAAAGTGGTTTGACCAAGGAAAAGCCCTATCCTCTAACAATCAACAAGTTTTCCCCTCTTTAATGTGTGATTGTAGGTTTGCATATTGAAGAAAAATGCCAAAAATGAAAAGTTGCAAATGTTGTCAAAGTTGTCATGAAAAGTTCTCAAGAATCATGTAAACTCAAATCTAGGGAAAAATATCCATCCAATTTCCATGAAATTAGTGGGAAAGTGCTTATTTCATCCATCTTTAGAGGCTTGCAAAGTTTTAGTTCACTTTCATCTCCTTGAGCTCTCTATCCTGATGATGGATCATGGAGTGTGATCTGAAACGTTGATCTAAAAAAGCTTACACAATCTAATCCAGAAATATGCTTCTCAGATCAAGATTACGCTTCTGGTACACTTTTCGAAAAAACATGACTCATCCTCTAGTAGTGGTGTATGAGTTCCTGAATGGTGAATGAGTCCCACTAGGCCTAAAAAGCAACAATTTTAGAATTTCAGAGATATTTCTAGTCTTCAACACATTTCCAAGTGCACACCATTTACATCTTTCCTTTTTGTTTTCCCTTATTTGCATTTCTAGGCCATTCTCTAGGTCTTTTTACATTACATAATGTGTTTTCAAACATCTTGCATTTCCTTACTTTACATTTAGTAGTTAACCTCTTTTATCATTTTTTAGCCTTTAGAACGATCCCCTTTGATAGATTTCAATTTTCTTTGCATTGAAATCTCAAGGATTTGTTCTTGAGTGAAGCATTGATCTTTGTCTCTCTCCTTTTAGGTGTAAAACTCTAGAGGTGCAAGAGGTGACAAAAATATTCATTTCATTTTGGTGAACTTAACTTTTGAATACCTTCTTTTTTTGATTTGGATTTCTTCATCATCCTATATTTAACCTACATTAATATTGCATTGCATTTTGCATGGGTTAATTATCATTCTAGGGTTCCAAATTTTGCATTAGTGAAATTGCATATAGTTTGCATTTTTGCACCTCCAATAATTGAACATCATATAAAATTTTCATTTTCATTTAGTATTTCGGTCATACAACATCAAAAGCATCAAAACCACTTGAATTTTTTTGAAAATTTTGAAAAAACCCTCACTGGGACTCATTCGTCATTATGGGCGAATCAGTCCCAGTCCATATTTTTAACTGTCTATTATAGCATCAAAAACCTCATTTATGTGCTTCCTAATCCTCCTAGTACCATATACTATAAGTTTTGAAAGTTTTAGGAATATTTTTTTTATGCATTTAGGTCAAAAACATCAATTTAGGGTAGTCATTTTTCAAAATCATTTTAATTAAAAGCATCATTAGATATGAAAATGCTCACATTTCTAAAACTTTGAGTAACATGGATAAAATTAATTTTCACTTTTTCATACACAATGTTTCTATTCATAAAACTTTGCATAATTTTGATAAAAGTGCTTTTCATTCTTGGATACACATTGTTTGTATTCTTAAAGCTTTGCATATATGGGATAAAAATGTTTTGCATCTTTGGATATACATTGTTTACATTGCTAAAATATTGCATGAAATGGTTACAAGTGATTTTCATTTTTATTCAAACAATGTTAGTACGTTACATATCTAGACATACTAAGAAATATTTCTTATCCCCTCCCTATGAGAGTGTTCTAGTGAAAGAGAATACAACCTTGGACATTCCCAACAATAATATTTGTTCTCCTAATATCTCTCCTATTGGTGACAAAGATATTCTAGTAGAAGAACCAATCAATGAGCGTTTTGAGAATCCTAGTTGTTTTTCTCCTGTTACCTCTCTTAGTGGACAAGACATTAATGAACAAGAAAACATAACCATAGGTAATCATGACAATAACATTTGTCCTTCTCCTAGTATCTCTCATAGGTATGAAAAAGATACTTTGATGTTATAAAACATAATCAATGAAGGTGATGAGAATCTTAGTTGCCCCCCTTCACCTAGAAAAACCCTTATTAAGCAAAAAAAATCAACCATTGATGATTCCCCTACTTGAAATGAAGTCATTTTAGAAGAACCAACCTTTGATTGTCAAGAAAATTCAATTTTTACTCCTAAAAACCCTCCTAGGGAAGATGTCTTGATGCAAGACAAGGATTTAACATTGAAAATAATGATATAGTATCCTTAGAAGAAGATGAAGAGGCAACATTAGACTCTCACTTGCTAAGGGATGTTAATATTATTCAACCTCAACTCATCCTTTACCTCCCTAAGAATATTTTTTTGCAGTAGCCAAGTCATAATACTGTTGCTCACACATATAACACTAGTAATAATCCGCAACCACAACAACCAACCCCAAAAACCCTACCTTTTCCTAACCCCATCTTACCAAGCCCTTCTCGTTTATCTCTACAAAGTGGAAAGGAGTACAATCTTGTTGAACAACTAAAGAGTACTCCTGCCAAAATATCATTATGGGACCTTATTCAAGCCTCCCCTCACTACCACAACATGATTCAAACAAACTTACAAGAAGTTCCTATCCCTTCTAATGCGTAACCAAATGACATAGTAGCCATGATTAAAGAAATAAATACTGACATTGTTTTTCACCAAAGTGAGCTCCCTCCTTTGGAAGTACAAAAAAAAATGAAGCTTTCATAATAATATCTCAATATAAAGGAATAAGGATCAAGTGAACCCTTGTTGACAATGGCTCTACTCTTAATGTGTGTAGTGTAAACCTTCTGAATAGGCTTAGAGTGGATAAATCAAACATTCAACTAGATTCTCTATTTGTTAAGGGATTTGACAATGTAGGAAAATAATTGCTTGGTGTGATTACTTTGCCTATTACAATTGGAAAGGCCACATTGGAAACACCGATCCATGTTATGCTTAACGATCTTTCATATAACCTCCTTTTAGGCAGATCACAAATTCATGTAATAAATGGTGTGCCTTCTACTCTTCATTGTAAAATGAAATACAGCTACAATAACAAATTCTACACAATTGAAGTCGACCCTGACCCAAACAATTGTTTGAACATTAAGAAAAGGAAGAAAATCCCCTTGAAAAAATTAACACCAACTACACAAGTGGAACCCGTCCAACAAAAAGCCATAGAACAACATATTGAAGAAGTCACAAAGCTATTAGAAGATGATTGGGGTTCCTTAGATTTCAAACATACATTCATGGGAGAATACAAGATCACAAACAAAGACCCTGAAAAGAGAAACAAAAACATGTCAACACAAAATTCAGACAACCCTTCCAAAACATCCACCTCAACCGCTAAACAAGAGGAAGAAAATTATACAACAAACTTTTATGACACTAACTATCAACAACCAATAGATCCAAAAGAAATGAAAAAGCTTTATGGAAAAGGTTATGAACTTATGAAACAACTTGGCTAAAGTGGAAAAGGATGTGGTGCTAGAGAACAAGGTATCCACAACCTAATAGAGCTTACCACACAAGAAACAACTCATGGTCTTGGTTATTGTCCTTTGATATAAATTAACAAACCTTCACTCAATATCAATAGTTTTACAAAATATTCCTCTAAGCTTCCCTTAATGGTAGCGCACCCTAAATTGATCAGCACTAGTAGTCTTGGTTGTTATCCTTTGCAAATAAACAAATCTTCACTTAATGTAAATGTTATCACACAAAACACTAATGATTTGCATTTGTTAGATTTTACACCCTCCTATAAAGGAGAGAACAAAATCTCCCAATCTAAAGAGCCTTGCGTAGGTATGGAATCTTGTACTAAGCAAGAGATATCTTTGTCACAAGATAAAGGAACATTTTCTACCATTGATCAAGAGGGTATCTTGTCGAGACTCCTCCAAGATCACTTGATATCCCTTCTCCAAGAACTTGAAAGAAATTTTATTACAAGAATTCAATTTGAGCATATTATAGAGTTCATGGTCATTCTACTAATGAATGTAAGGTTTTAAGTAGTAAAATACAAAATCTTAAGGAGTTTGGTGCTCTCTCTTATGTGGGGGCACCTAATTCCTCTAATTGATACTAATTTTCACTCTACCATGCATCTCATCAATCATTTTGGCTCATCCTTATCCTACACTAAGGTGGGGCAAGGGATTAGTTAGCCATGTCCTCGTATGTCACTTGTCCTTGCTTCTTTTAGCTAGTTGATCACCTATTATGAACATATAAAAGCAAGCTTGGGATGTGGATGACATGACTTATGCTGACTCGCATGTGACATACTACCTTATTCATAATGTAGCTTATCGAAAACATATGACTTGGCATAGGGATTTCTAAATAAGCTCTCATATATTCTTCTACTTTAAATCAATTTCTCACAGTAATGGTGTTAGTAATTGCTTTAAAGTGGGGGCATACATCAACACTCATATTTCATTGTGCGATTTTA
Organism: Sequoia sempervirens; assembly: GCA_007258455.2. Taxonomy (NCBI): domain Eukaryota; kingdom Viridiplantae; phylum Streptophyta; class Pinopsida; order Cupressales; family Cupressaceae; genus Sequoia; species Sequoia sempervirens. The sequence goes on along the minus strand of VDFB02000002.1, from coordinate 142,997,484 downwards.
TTTTTCTTGTGATTTCTTCTCTTGGAAACATTAGGTACAATACTGCCTAGGATGAGACCTTGCATTTGTCCTCTCTTGGAAACAAGATGAGACCATTTGCATTTATCCTCTCTTGGAGATATTAAGCATGGTGTTCCCTAAGATGAGACCTTGCACGAGCTAAGAAAAATCTCTTTGAACATTCCTTGCACCATTTTGCATTTACAATGTCTATGAGATTCAAGCATACAAAGTTTTGCTTGCCTCATGGAGCTCGAAAATCAATTTTGTGTGGCACCCTATTAAAGTTATTAGGAGGTATAACTTTAGTATGTTTTGAGCAGGAAGCCCGATCCGAGGCATGAATTTCCCCATAGCCACTTATGTGTGTGTGAGAGCATACCAACCATGAGAGTATGTTTCTCACCTTCTAGGAATTTTCACCTAGTAGACAACCATGAGTTCCATCACCTCATAGTGAGTATGCATCTCTGGACAAATAGCCTAGATTTGATCCACATCATGTTAGAAAAATGATTGAAGCTTCATCCACCTTTTTATTTTTGCTCATTTTTACTTTTCCTTCTAAGTTATTGCTATTGCATGATTGTGTATCTTGATTTGTTGCAAATCATTCACCTTGTGCATATCCTTTCATGCTTATTTCAGTTTGACTTAGGATCTTGGACCCTGGGGGCTTGACTGCCTCCTTCATCTATGTTATCCTAGACCATCTACACAGATACACTTGGACCTCTCTTGAATGTCTACTTTAGTGTGAGTTTGAAGTAGGTTTATCCTCTCACTAAAGTGGGGGCTAAATGTAGCATTGAAAAAAGTACTCCTTGCTTGATTTGGGAATAATTAATGATAAATTGGCCTAGTTTTTCCTTGATTTAATGTTGTAATGTGATCAACACATTCACATTAGGTCTTAGGTCCTTGTGAATTAGTAAGAATTTTATGATGCCTTGCAAAAGTGTTGGGAAGTGTTGTAACACACTTTCACACTTTTCTAGGATCTTATTATTATAATTCACTTAAATAACCTCTTTTTATCATTCACCAAGCCTTATTTAAAGTGTTGTAACAAAAATTCACACTTTTCTAGGCTTTTAATTAATAATTATACCTTTCTTATGCTTTAATTGGCCCCATTTTATGTCTACAGGCCTTAAGTGTATTTTTGAGAATAAACCTGATAAACATCATTTAAAATAACTTAATTTTTGAAACCCACTGAAATTCCTTGAGTGGGACCCATTTTCCATTAGGGGCAAATGAGTCCCCTTTGGCACAAAAATCAAAATAAATTCAAAATTTTGGTAGGTTTTTATTTTTTAAGACCTAAGGTCGGCTTGTGATGTAGTATCTTAAGGAATTAGGAAATACTTGTGTATAAATATAAGGTTTTTCTATTAATTTCACCCCCAATCACTCATCAATCATTATCCATCTCAATTAAAGAAGGCTAGGGTTAAGCATTTTGAGACTTCACAAGATCGATTCTAAGGTATTTAAGGGAAAATTCTTCATCCATTTTTGCAGAAATTCAAGATCCATTATCATGGAAAGTTTCTAATTACATAATTTCATGTTCATGCTTCATTTTCTTATTTCATCATTTGGGTTTAATTACCTTAAAGGGGTTTGACTAAGGAAAACCCCTATCCTCTAACAATAAACAAGTTCTCCCCTCTTTAATGTGTGATTGCAGGTTTGCATATTGAAGAAAAATGCCAAAAATGATAAAGTTGCAAATGTTGTCAAAGTTGTCAAGACTCACCAATGCTCAGATCCAGGGAAAATTACCCATCCAATCTGCATGAAATTAGTGGGAAAGTGCTAATTTCATCCATATTTAGAGACTTGCAAAGTTTTAGTTCGAGGTTATACTCTTGGGACACTTTTCGACAAAACATGACTCGTCCTCCAGTAGTGGTGTATGAGTCTCAGAATGGCAAATGAGTCCCACCAAGCCTAAAAGCAACAATTTCAGAATTTCAAAGACACTTCTAGTTTTCAACACATTTCCAGGTGCACACCATTTACATCTTTTCCTTTATGTTTGTCCTTATTTGCATATCTAGGTCATTCTCTAGGTCCTTTTACATTACACAATGTGTTTTCAAACATCTTGTATATCCTTAGTTTACATTTATTAGTTAGCCTCTTTTATCAATTTTCAGCCTTTAGAATAATCCCCTTTGATAGTTTTCAATATTTGCATTGAAATATCAAGGGTTTGTTCTTGAGTGAAGCATTGATCTTTTCTCTCTCCTTTTAGGTGTGAAACCCTAGAGGTGCAAGAGGTGACAAAAATATTTGTTTCAAGTTTATAGAAGTGAAGCTTTCAACATTGTCATGATTCTCCATGAGTGCATCTTCGAACACTGAAATACCTTCGTCACATGAAGGAGGGGTATTATGAGAAGAGCAACTATGATTACCATGATTTTCTATGTTTTCATCTTCTTCTTTCACATCATTCCCAAAAATAGGAGAGATATGAGTGAGTGTAGATTTAAAACAATCGTCAAAATTTTCACTTTCTTGCACTAAGAGAATCTCATAACTAGGAAATGTATTGAATGAATGACTAACATACTTATTGACTAATTTTTCTTTGCAAACTTGGAAAAGACAGATACTAACATTTGTGAAAAGTAATCTATACAAACTTAAAATGGAAAAATACTTAAAATGCAATTTTCAAGTTCTAGACAAGGTAATTGAAACATAGAAAAATATGGCTTATCAAAATGAGTCAACAAGATGATGAACCACAATTTTTCTTAGGGGTGTTTCATTCAATTATGAAGGAAAAAGTGCATAAATAACAATAAAAAATGACTCCTAACTATTATAACAGCTATAAGGGAAGTTTTGAAAGCTAAAAAAATGTGTACCTTATTGAAAAATTCTTGTTTTTAGGTCATAGAGGATTCATTTTCCCCAAGTGGCGAATGGATCCCTATTAGGGTTTCTAAAAATTGAGATTTGGGTTCTATTCCTTGATGTCTGCACTTCTAACTCCTCAATGCTCAAATCCCAAAAACACGAAACAAATTTTGTAGCCTTGTTTTCATGTTCTTGCAATATGGATGACAACTTTGGAAATTTTGCTCCAATCTTGTTCTCCACTTGATCTTCAACTTATGAACTTGCAAACACACATCAAAGAGGAGAAAAAATTGTTGATTGTTAGAGGATAGGGGTTTTCCTCAGTCAAACCTTGTTTAGGTAATTAAACCTTGTGATGAAACAATGAGATTGAAGCATGAAACATGAAACATGAAATGAACATACCTTGGAAGATGTCATGGAATATAAATATAAAAACTAACATGAAGTGGCCATTTAGAATGTAGATCTTGATCATGTATTGGATGTTAAACAATACTTGCAAATAGATCTTCAATGCTACATCAACAACATTAGCTCAACCACATGCTCGATGCATCATGCCTTTGATAGGATGACATGACCTTGAATTGCTACAATAAAACCCAAATAATCTTCCCTTGAATGCCTTTGAAATGCTCTTGGAGTGCTCTCTTGATCTTAAGTTTGCTATAATGCTTGAATTGTAATTCCCCTGCCAAGGAACCCCAGAGGACAACACTAAACTAGGCCAAATTAATGGAACAATTTTTTTTTATTAAAGAAAACAACAATAGAATTCATAACATAACATAACAAAATAATCTAGTCCTAGGTCCTCTACTGTTCCTCAATTGCGCTACTCACAAATTAACAATCAAGATTACTAAAAAAAAAGGTTACATGATCGATCTAATATTCAAGGTTCATTTTAAATCACCACATTAAATGATTCTACATTACTTACTTCTATAACATGATAACTGATAATCAACATTAAAGATCATTTCTAGCTAAAAAACATATGGAAGATACATTACTATACAATACACTTTACAAGAAGATTTCATTAATAATTGTTACATCATTACAATAACAACAATGCTTCCCCTAATACATGTAGGAATATTACATCAGGTTACATCAAGAGATACAAACTAGGATACATTCCAATATGTAAATACATGATAGGAGATCTTCTCAAATAGGAATAAGAACTAGAGTCCACAGTGCAATGAATAGTATCCACACACACAAACATGCAACAAGAATACCCAATGGAGAAAAAGCACCAACCTCCCGACCATGTGGAATCCTGAGGTCCTTCCCCTGTGCTAGAAGATAACACAAGGTTCCAAATCTAATAGACAACTAAGAAAGCAACTGACTAACACAATCAAGGGTCATACATGGAATCCAACAAAACACTGCTAACAACTCCAATATCACTTACAACACTTCACTTCTAGAGGAACTCACACAACAAAAAGAGGAAATACAACTAGGGAATGCTAGACTACAATAGGGAGGAGTGTCCTCACATAGCTTGATATGGGTTATCCTGGTAGATCTTCCTAGGCCCCAACCCCCATCTTGGGTTATCTTGACAACCTCTCCCCATCCTCGGTCCCCATCGAGAGCCATTCCCCCTATTTGCAACTAGTAAACCCTACACATCAATCAAGGTATTGACAATCTTGCATACTTATCATAATCACATGAATCCATACAAGGATAGAAGAGAAAAACCCTTAAGTTTTACATTTCACACGAAGCACATAACCTAGAACATTGCCAAACCACTTCTAAAGTAAAAAAATCATAAATACCATACATACAAATATACTCCCTCTAGGTCTCTAGAAGCAACATACTAAATACACTTCCCAATGGCACAAAAATCTTGAATATATTTTACATATATGACATCCATCTTTAACAATTACACCAATACTTAATCCAATAATCCAACACATTGTCAAAATAAACAATTAATCATCACAATATAACCATGAAGACATTCCTTTAGTTAAAGCATTATTTCAACTTTATTATCACTCATTTTAACTTAACTACATAATTCAATAGATAGATTATTTACCACCAATAATTGCATTTGTAAATAACTATAATAACAATATTCTAATTAATTAAATTACATAGCAATTTTACTAATCAACTATGAGCTACTATAAAAAAAACAATGTTCACCTACTAATTAATCAATAGAGAGTAATCTAATCCTTTAATATTTAACCTAATTCATTTAAATTAAATAATCAATCCCTAATAATTTATCCTCACTTAGTATCTACAATCCCCTAACTATGAAATAAATCAATTTACCCAATTAATTATTCAATTCATCTATCTCTAACAAATTAAATGCTCATTTTGGCAATAACTATCCAATTAAATAAACCTTTTATTTACTGATATTTTCATTTCTTCACCTATTATTTAATCTATCACGCATATGAAACCAATATTTTTCTATTTACCATAATATGATATATATATATATATACATATCTATACATATATATAAATATATACATTTTTATATATAAATACATACATACATACATACATACATACATACATACATATATTTATATACATATATATATACACGTGTATATATATCATATTATCGATAAAACAAAATCATATTATTATCTAACTCCAATTGATATATTTCATATTATCGATAATATGAAGTCATTTTAATATTTAATTTCAATCGAAATATATCTCATTATCGATACAATGAAACTATAGAGAACATTATCAAATTTACATTGTAGTAAATGAAATGCTGCAAAGGAATTAATACGCACTAATCATCATTAGGGCACCTGGCCACCACAAGGTGCCATTGGAGGAAGGGCTACAAAGGCAACAATACATACAAGAGAGGGGAGGCGCACGACTAGGCTGAAAAACATGCCTCAAAGAGATCTCATCTCATGGGTGAGATGACAATTGGGTGTGCACAAATGGATTGAATTTGATGAAAATCCCTTAGAAACTTTCAAGCAATGTAATCGCCTGGACTAGGCACCTAGCATGGTGCATAGACCTGGGAGTGAATTGTTTGACATAAGACCCCAAAGAGATGTTAACTCATGGAATGCAATGATTGCAGGAAATGAACAAATTGGTTTAGTTAAAAAGGCTTAAGAAACTTTCAAGCAAATGTAATTGGGAGGTGCGCTATAAGGATATGGAATCTATCTCATGGATAGTAAGAGATACACCATTGGCAATTGTTGAAAGGGCTTAAGAATTTTCAATAAATGCAATAGGAAGTGCAAACAACCACCAAGTAAAGGGCCTAAGAACTTGAAGGTGCGATGAATCAATTTGCTTATTTGGAAAAGAAATATGGAGCTATACAATCTTGAATAAAGGATATTAAGGGTATTGGATCTGCAAATTTTATGCTTATTCCTGGGTGCTTCCTAATTGCTAACATTTTCAAATTGACTTATCCAAACTTGCTTAAAGCTAGTGTAAATAGAAGTAAAGACATTCTTCGAGGTCATTTGAGAAATTATTTTCAAGATCATCGAAAATAAATTCATGAAGAAAAAAGTTGCAGTCAAAGTTTGATTCATTCACAAGAAGGATAGACATTCAACCCTTTACTTTTAGAAAACAAGGGGAAAAAAATTCAATCAAATTAATCATACACATGGAAAGTATTTGTAAACGAGAGGTCAATATCCAATCTGGATCCAACACTTGGCAGGAGGGAAATTTGATGCTGAGCCCCAAAATTCATTGCAATTTCCACATCCTGATTCCTCAATCCAAAATATCAAAAAAACCCAAAATCTCGCATAATCAACAACATAAGAAAATTTATAGAAAAATTCTTTCTCCCTTTATTTCCCCAAAACCAAAAACTGAATGAAATCTCCAAAACCTGATATATTTATAGGAAGACAAGACAATATTCATTACTTGGGAATTTCCAACTATCCCAATTGATTATAGTTAGTTTTAATTTATTAAATCAATAGTCAATTAAAAATATTTCATTTAAAATTTGTAATTAAGAAAGATGTCCAATTTCACTCAAATGGGTAAAACCATTTACCCACATTCACTTACACATCAACTTAATTGATTATATAGCCCAAATTATATAGTATTTTATTTATTTACCTTATTATTATTAATTATTTTCAACATTACATGTTATAAATTTATTTTATTATTAACTATTATTATTATATACATTTATATATATATATATATATATATTTATTTTTATATATCTATTTATCAAAGTGTACCTTTTTCTTAGCAAATTATTTTTAATGCATAAGATAACCAAGGCATACTATCAAAAAAATTAAACCAAAAGCCAAAACAATTACCTAACCACTATCCAGGATCAAAAGAAAAACTTCAAGCAACATTGACTGACCACTGACAATACTCACAAGGTATCAAACCGGGTACTCATCCTCTTTGAGGATGATGGCTAGGGTAGGGGACCAAGTGCTATCTCTTATCAAATGATCCATTGGGTTTCAAGGCATGCTCAAACCTGGTGTTTTAGGTGGAGACGTAGCCTAGTATTTGTTCACTCAAGCATACAAGTATGAGCACATATTCATAATAGTCGAAGCACTAGGAAATGAACTCTAGCAATCATAACTCATTTCCTTATGTCCCCCATATGTCCAATGGTATGATGCTTCTCTTTCCACCTATCCTAAGAAAATACTACTGCATCACCTAACTATCCAAACAAATCTTTGCATACTAATAATAACATAACAATATGCATCATAATTACAAAAGTACTAATATAAGCTCATATTCCATTTGCAACTGCAACACTTGAACACAAGTTAGTACCTCTTCATGATAATAAATATAATCATAATGAATATAATAATATCATATCATCATGACAATAATATGTTAGAATCATGTGAAAATCCTAAAGATAACCAAAGCACTTCCATAGCACAAATATTCCCATAGCTTGCATCCTAGTAATGAACTTGTATGAAAACACACACAGTCCATAAGTTCATAATGTACAACATCAACTGTCTAACATAATTAGTTCACATACCCTAAATATCCCTAACCTTCATCTTCAGGTTCCTTAGCCAGACTACCTGCACATCCCCTCCCCCCCCCCAAAAAAAAAAATTGACTTACTCTTGGAAATCACAAACTAGGGTGGAAACATAACACATTAGTACTGCAAATTTCTATTAGCAACATCAAAGTTGATTCATTACATCAAAATAATATACACTAGTTTTTCATATGAAATAATTCATCTCACAAGGATATATACTTATATAGTTCATTTCTTTTAGTTTTCAATGTCACAATAATAGAAAAATCAATACTTTTATTTCAAAAATGATTCCATAGTACATAAACCACTAAAAATCCTTACATATTAGCATTAACAGCCATCAGTTCCATTCAGGACACAGAAAACATTGCACCCTTTTAATCCCAACTGCAAGGATTTCTCATAACCAAAAAATATAAAAGTATTCAATTTTAAATGCATTACCATTTCATTTTCTTTACCCTTAAATTACAATTCCTCTTTCAATACACTGTTAAGCAATCAATACATTAGAATGCTACATTTCCATAAAACACAACATAATTATACACACAAAGCACACATTTTTCATTTAATATCCATCATTTACAAACAAGACATTCCATTTTATTCATTTTACAACACTAAATCTCATAACATATTCAACAAAAGATCATGATTTTACACCTTTTTAGAAGCATGGAAACATAATTTATCATTTCATAAGTACTATATTCATGATTTAATATACATTCTTCACATACACACAAATTCATATAATTGAGAATCACATCACAAGGCCACAATGACCTATATCTTGTTGTATAAGGTGGTTAGCCTCCAAGAGATAGTCATTGCACATAGGTGGGTAGTGGGTCTTAGCTATGTAATAGCCTCATATACCCCCATCCTCAAGGTTCCTTGTGTATGCTTCTTCATAGACACTCACCAAGTCCACCTCATATTTCCTTGGAGGGGAATCACAATACAAAACATGGCCAACATTGAAAATAATAAGGATAAACTAGTTTAGCCAACAAAGTCATAAATAAATATCAAATAAAGATTCAATTTCAACAATAAAGCAATAAATACATGGAATTTCAACACTAAATCAAATGTAACCACAAGGGATACATGAAAATAAGATCACAGGGTGTGGCTAAACCATCATAATCAAACATAAACAAAATGTTAGCCTTTATAGTCAATAGAAAATCATCAATACCATAAAGAAAATACACAATCTTCAAAATTGCACTATACGACATTGCATGACTAGGTACTAGCCACCAAAAGAGGAAGGAGGGAACAACATTAGGCTATAGTAGTAGCCCTCATGTGGTGCAGAGTGAGCACACCATCCA